>JBBPML010000061.1:0-108014 GCA_038090275.1 Austroboletus novae-zelandiae | reverse complement strand
CTTGACAACCACCAGCAGTACCACCAGCAACTAACTCCCACACAAGTTTGATTCGACCGGTTTCCGGGTCCATCACCCGCCCGCGTACAAGGTCGTTGACCGTCAATTTAATGGCTTTTTCTGGGGCAACACCCTATCGTTGATACGCGTGAGTTCTGTCCTTGGCAAGGAATTAAACGCTCGTACAATCAGCTGAGGACCGAGACCGCGATAGAATCCAAGGAATCCTTCATTACGAAGGATCTTTTGGGCACAATCCATGCTATTCTTGTATAGCATTTGGCCAACAACTGTGCTCCGTTGATTCTGCATACTGGAATCCAAAAATTGTCAACGGAGAGCAACGCATTAGCATCGAACGAGCCTCACCGGGTCTAACAAAAACAGTTCCAACTCAACAGACTCGGAAAAAAATTGACGTGACACTAACCTTTACTGTCAGTCTATACTTTAGTATATTCGACTACATCTCCTTGGATGGGCGAGCTTACTCACCCAGGTCAATGGGATATACAATAGTTGCTCCGAATGCGCCAGCAAATCCTGTGACCTGTCAGTCAAACTCTTCCGAAATTCACATTGACACTGACCTCCTTGAACAAAGCTGTACGCGGATTGCAGAAATCCATTCAAGAGAGAGGCGCCAGTGGTCGCAGCCTTGGTATCCGATTCCTCATGCGGAGCCCTCCAGCGAGGATCCAATAGCTGTGCAAAGTCGATCAACGCAAGTTTCTTATCGCCATCTCCCCTTCCAGCAAAGTGAAAGACAATGGAAGCTTCCATGGGCGTGAAAAGCGAATAGCGTGAACTTGAAGCGGAGTAGTTAAGGAAGTCGGACTGATCTATTCGGCCATCTCTCGACTTCGCAATCGCCTCTCGTATGATGCTAGTATGAGATTTAACATATATATCACCTCTTTCTTGGACAAATTTTGACACATACCGTTCTACCATATCCATTTCTGCCATTCCAATTTTTTCAGGTTGGCAATCTCACCAACAATAAATTGGCGACACACCTCGAATAACATTGTGAAATGCTATTACTTCAGAATATGATATCCGCCCACCCGGAGAGATTGTGCAGAGCGTGGGCAAGCGTTCCACAACGGCATCCGATAATTTGTGACCCGCTAGCTCCTGATCCGATATGAGTTTCCCATGCCATCAGTGATAACGTGGATTCACATACGAGGATAATCTGCTTGAACTGATCCGGTTTAATGAAGCCGTCCTGGTCCTTGTCAAGATGTTTGAAAGCTTGCCGAAGACGTTCGCCCTGGAGTCCTTTCATCAGCTGAGTGAACTCGTTGTCTGCAAACGATCACGCAATATTAGCGAGGGGAGGTAGGGAACCAACGGGACGACCTACATCCGAGCACATGAGTTCCGTTCTTCTTGCCCAGATACAGTTTGACCCAGTCGCTGCAAGTAGTGTGTAAAGAAGAAAATGATTCTGTTACAGAAGAAATGACTGACCAGTCAAAGTCAAAAGGAATGGAAGACGAGCTGACATTGGCTGTGAACACATTCTTGAACCCTTCAAAAGTAACCGTTCCAGTGTTGTCCCTTTGCAAGTTAAAATGGCATTAGATCTCGGGATAAAATTTCCCGTCGGAAACTCACACGTCAAAATATTGAAAAGCTATCCAATAATCAGCGTCGGAGCGCTTCAAAAGTGTTTCGAAAACTGTAAAGTCTTCCCATGAGACGAGGCCACGCTTCGAGGTGTCAGCGACGCGGAACAGCATGGCAAACTGCGCACGGCCGATCTTGGAAAGGTCGCCTCTCGGTGCAATGGCATTGACAAAGTTTTCGGTATCAAGAAACCTAGCATTGCACCAAGGTTAGTGCATGACGACTCGGAGCGCCAATAACGTACTTTTTACCGTTGATCACAACCTTGGAATTTGCATCAAAGACACGCCTCCAGCGCTTGAGCTCGCTTTCCGGGACTGCGACGGCATTCTGTACACTCTTGAGAGCGGAGCCAGTGAGGGAGGGAGTGTCGTGTGCTTCGCAGTGGAGGGAAGGGAGCATAACTGTACAGAATTAATCCAGCGAGCTCTAAGGGTATATCTAGGCGGAAATCAAAGTCCGGAGCTGGGGGCAGCTGGGCAGTCGCACTTGGAATAACTGCACGAGGGTCTAGTAACTGGGCGTCGCGTTTGCGACTAAGCATAAATATATGGATTATCTAAGCTGGCGCAAATACAGCGGCCCGACGCAGACACAGCATCCAATCACGGCGCGAACGCAGCCTCCCAAGGCAGCCGGAAGCTCAGGCAGTACATGTCCTTGTTTGGAGCGACAGATCGCACCTTGTGCAACGTAACATCTTTCTCCAGCTTGCTCCCGATGCGAGCCTCGGCCCTCTAGCAAAATGCCCTGTCACCACATTTGCACACACCTGCTCACCCACATACCTGTCTGATGTCTGCCTCTGCTTGGCATGGGTCCAGCTCGCGAGTGAAGCAGTAGCAATGCACCATCGGCATGGCGGTATAAATTCCGCCCAATCGCCCTTCCTTCCCACCGGTCGGTGTTAAAATACCCCGAAAGGCGTCCAGAAAGTCCATCGCCGAGTCCGGTAAATTCATGACGAAATGCGTGATTTCGTTCCGGCACGTTCCGATTCCTTCCATTTCTGCAGCCTGTCCTTCTCGCTGTCGCCTGCCTGGCCTCTTCTGTACTCTGGGAGAACGGAACGGCAAGGGCTTCTCTAGCACTCGTCCCACGACATTGCGGATGAATTCCCGGCCGTCTTCGCAGCTAGATCGGACGAGATCGGATACCTAGTCTACTTTCAGTACTCTCGCACGTCAGTCACGTCGGGGACATACGTGGTTGGCCACAATATTCTTCCCCAGCCAGTGCGCGCTGTCCGGATTCAAGTCGTTCGCGAGTACGGCACATCCTCTTTTTGCCGCAGGGATGGCGAACGGCCCGACGCCAGCGAACACGTCCGCAATCACGTCCTCTGGTTTGAACAGCTGCACAAGACGTTCATGTTCGGTGTGCAACCGAGAGTTCCAGTAAACCTTGGAGAAATCAAAGAGGAACCGACAATCCGACTCGTGCTATTTCAAAGTGTCGTCAGAACCATCACCAATCTGGCCGTATCATAGAAAATTACATGTTCAACGACAAACTCTGGTTCTCCAGCAAGCACCTCCATTTGGAAGAAGCGAAACTTGGTGTCGATACTGTCTAGCTTGTTCACAACAGTCTTGATGCTGGGGTTTTTCTAAGATTGCCATCAGTTCAACGCGGCGCGACATCGAATGCGACTTGCATCCAAGATAATTTGCCCTATTAAGTATTTGTAGGGTAGATATTCCTCGTTGAGGTTCATATGCGCTAGTGACCATTAGTCAGTATTAATGCGAACAAAATTGTATATAAACACGCTTACCGACGTGTCCCGTGATGGAGAAGCCTGTTGGCGAGCCATCACAGAGTTCCTCGGGGAGTATGGAAGTTATGATATCGTCTACAAGGCGCACAAGGGTTGGTTAGGAATGCAAGGCGAGCGAATTCTGCACACCTGCTGTCCAGTAATCATAATTCAAATCAACCTTGTGTCGAATCAGATCAACACATTGTTCCTGCAAGAACGAGCGTGCTTCTGGAGGCAACGCAGCTAGCTTGCGGAGGGATCGGTCAACCGTGGATTGTATGCTGACGTGCGCTCGCACCTTCTTCCTCGACTTTCAATAGGATGATCCTCGAGCCTGGTTCCCCAGAAGGGTCCCAAATGACGGTCTTGATCTTTGGCAAATCTATTATGTACCTTGGGACACGTCGACAATTCATGCTTGTGGTGAGGACGGCAAGGAAAGCGACCCACTTTTTCAACAGCTCTGACTTCAATATACTCGTTGTCTTCTTGGCTGGTAGACGCACGCCGAGTACCGGCAACGATTTATGAAAGGCACTGCGGTCCAACGAATCCTTCATCCAGCGGTGAACAGGTGGGGACGTGTTCGGTCCGGATGGCGCAGGCCATAGGTTGGTAGTCGAGACGGACATGGACAACTGGCGTCGTGCTCTGGTGGTGGTCTTGACTCGAGCGATGCCAAATTGTAACATGACGTGAGCAAAAGAGAATTTAGCCGCTCACACTAATGCAACCACCGCTCGACGTCCTCCGCCACGTCGTCGACGTACACTGTCACCCTACGGACTCGCCCATCGCCAAAGAGGCCATGGACGACCTGCCGATCACTATTTGCGCCATGTCCACCCAACAGTGCGACCAGCCGCTCGTACGGGATCTGGCCAACGCATACCCAGACAAGGTCGTTGCGTGTTTCGGTCAGCAATTTGCCCGCTTTCTCGGAACGGGGTTGAACAGCAACTAGGGTATCATCCCTGGTTCTCGCATTGGATATCGATCGTGCCCTCCGCTACTCGAGAGGAGCACTATCGGCAGCTTTTCTCACCTTCAGAGAAGCAGCGGGAGACGTTCGAGAGACTGCTGCTGCACCTTCCTGATCCTATCCCACTCGTGGACGTCCTTGCAGAGCTCCGAAGAAATCTTTCCGCATTTCCACAAGCCATGGTAGGAGAGGTCGGCCTCGACCGCGCAGCTCGCGTTTCCATCGAATATACTGCCCGGTCGCGAGAGCTGACACCATTCATGGTTCCTATTGAACACCAACTGGCCGTCCTTGAACCCCAAATGGATCTCGCGGTCGAGTTGCGCAGAAACGTCAGCATCCACTGCGTCAAGGCCGATAAAGCTACCCTAGATCTTCTGGATCAAATGCGCCAAAAACATGGTCCAGAGTGGCAACGCATCAGCATCGGTTTCCACAGTTGTGGGGTCAGTGTAGAATCCTGGAGAGCGGTCGAGGTACTTGTTTTGCATCACAATATAGTGCAGCCTCTTATTGTATGCAGAAACGCCACTCGAATGTATACATGTCTCTGTCGACTGCAATCAACGGCCGTTCTTCAAACCTCCGACCCCTCATCGAAGCGTGTTCCTCCACTCGCATCTTGGCTGAATCTGATTATCACAGTGTCGAAGAGTGCGCCGAGCGTACTTGGGAAATGGTGGTGACGATTGCTAAAATAAAGGGATGGACGGTTGAGACGATGTGGACAGAGAACCCGGAGGAAGATAATTGGGGTGTCGTGCGTCGGCTAAAGCGCAATTGGAAAGAATTTCAGAGGGGAGATCACGCTAGTTTGGCGGCCAAAAAGACCCCTTTGAAAGCTGCAATGAATTAACCAATCACATGCGAACAGACCTGAGAAGGATAAATATTTCACTAGCGGAACATATAGCTCAGCAGCGATAGTAAACATATGGCGATTACAACGCCAATAACGATAGCGTCCCGTCTCCTGCGCGTCTTGATCATGGCCAATACGTTATTGATCCCAGGCATAGTGCCTGAGAAAGGATGAGCCAGTAGTGGAAATAAGCATGGAAAACACTCACTGATGACACCAGCCATACGCGTGTTGATGCCTGCCAATGAGCTACTTTGACGAGAGAATTCAGCCCTGGTCTCGTACGCTTGTCTGCGGAGAGAATGAGCATGGTATGCAATCAATGAGAAGCTGCAGCGTACTCGAGGATATCGTCCGTCATTCGATGCGAGCTGTCGATTCGGCCGCGTTCAGCTAGCAAGGAATCGGCGGTCGAGGTTTTGTAAGCGCTGTGGGCTGTTGTAACCTGAAATGGTCGGCCACGTAGTGACAATGACGCACTCGATATCATTTCGCACTCCAGTCAACAAGTTTGCCTGTTCGAGAGCGTGCCGTATGTTCGCCTGGAACGCCGCGCGTTAGTTAGAGGTTGGGAGAAAAAGACACAGTGATGGAGACCTTTGTGCGCTGAAATTCGCGTGCATAGTCTTGGTAAACCTCGCGATGCCTTTGTATTGCCCTTGCTACAGACTGTGGTGGTATAGAGTCTGGATTCGAGGAGAGCGCAAGGAGGGCGTCATTTGTTTCCTTGAGCTTGGGGGGACATAAGCCAGAAAATCGCCAAGCATGGCCACGTATTCACCTTGTCTAGCAGGTCCTCCACCTCATCTTGGAGGTCCCGCCATCGCTCGCGTGAGCCTGACGACTCGACGTCGTCCTGGCTCTTGACTATGGCAGACGCGAGCCGTGCGTAGGCAGTTAGCTTGGAGTCAAAGAGGGACTCGAGTGTTCTACACTGGCGGTGCAAAGAATCGTATGTTGCCATTTGGTTGTTGCAGGGATCAAGCCCGCCTTGCCGACTGCGGTCACCAACTCGGTGGAATTAACAGCGGAGAACGCCGACAGCTACCAATGCCAAATGAATAATAAGATACAGAATATGCCCGACTAACGTCCAATGCAAGCAAAATGTGTCATTGTCCTCCAAATGCGCCCCTCCGAGAACTCGTAGGTTGCGGACCTCCAGTGCCCCCTCGAATTTTCCCTAGCCAGCTTCTCTTCTTCATGTCCCCTTGGCCAGAAGGCCCTCGTGGATTATTGGTAACATCCGTGATAATTTCAGAAGGCGCTACGCCAGCATTCGCTCGGGGGACTGGCGACACCTGTTCACCTCCTTGTAATGATGCTCCACGTACCGGCGTGAACCCGGCTGGATGTCCATGAGCTCGTCGCAGACGGGGCGTGGGTCCGTTCCGCAGGCATGCGTCAGTGGAGTAATGTCCCTCTGCAGGGACACTATCCCGCTCGTCATCATCCGGTGCAGGTCGTTTCTTTCCAGCGGACCTCTCGCTCTCATAGGGTTCGCTTGGCCGACCAGGGGTGTGTGACGAAGGTGGAGCAGCTATTGGTTGTATTCGCGGCTCTGGTGTTTTGTGCCTTAAAGGGACAGAACTCTCCCGACTATGAGAGGAGCTGGCGTGGCTGCTTGCATGAGCTGCTGGAGGAACCAGGCTTGCTGGGCCTAGACTTGGAGACGCTTTCTGCGGAGGGATCACTTCCGCGACAGGCTCTCGAGGTTGGGTTTTCATCGAGGAAAGCTTCGCCTGCAAAGCCTGTACCTTACGTGTCAAGGAATCTACTTTGCTTGTTAGTTTTTTGTTCGCTTTTAGTGTTCTGCAAAGACGATCATACTCAGCAACACGCTTGATAATAATACACGGCAACTCACTCTAGAATTCGGTCATCATACTCTTCTATCTCCTGGCATTTAGCCCTGAGTAGGTCGTCCATCTCTCGGTTCTTCTCTTCGAGGTCAGCAATAGCGGTATGCAGTTCGGGTCCAGACTGGAGAGACGCAATCTCCTGACGAAGTGCTCCAACCACTTTTTCATGTTGAGTGGCTTGCAGTGTGAGGTTGAACTCGGCGGCTTTGCCCGCCTTCTCCGATTCAGCGAGATTCAACCCCAGTCGTTCTAGGTCATCCTTCAACAATATACAGGTGTTTTCACTGTACGCAAGATAAGAGGATATCAGTTGAATGTATCGATGTAACATACCTTTCCCTAACCTGGCCTTCCATATATCGACTCAACGACGCTGATCGCTGACTTTCGGCCTGGAGACCTGTAATCTCCACTTGTAGCGACTGCCGTTCTGCCTGCATTGCAAGAACGTTGGTTTCTGCTCGTGATAATTGCCGACGCAGGTCGCTCTCCAAGTCGTTCAGGATCTTCAATTCCTCATGAAACTCCCCTTCCGCACGAGCATGTGCTTCCGACATATTTTGAAGCTCTTGGCGTAGCTCATCGACCTCTTGTTCGCGATCTTCAAGATTATTTGCGAGGACATCAGCATCCCGTGCGTACTTTGTTTCCAGACTCGCTAGGCTTTGCTGATGCTCTGCAGCTATTCTGCGTATCTGTTCCTCGGTTTCAGCAAGCTGGAACTCAAAGGCCTCTTTGGCAACGACAAATTCTTGAACGACGTCACTATGGAGTTTCTCCAGGTCGGCAAAGTTTTCACGCGAGTTTTCCAGCTGTGTTCTGGCGTTGTCAAGTTCTGCCTCTAAACCTGCGATATCTTCGGCCTGTCCTGCTTGGTCCTCTGACTCCATGGACATCTTAGCGATACGCCCCAAAAGCTCCGTTTCCCTTTCGGAATAGTGAGATTTGGCTTCTTCGAGTAACTGTCGAGCAGCTAATAACTCTTGTTCCTTTTCTTCAGCGGCTGTTTTGAGGCAGGAGGACGAAATTGTGTCATCTTGTGACGAAACGTCCGACAACCGTTGCAGTAACGCGTGTTTCTCCTGCTCCGCACTGTCGATGAAGGTGTTCTTTTGCTCGAGCTCCCAGCGAAGGCGCATTAGCTGCGATTCCAAGGATGCAATGTGTCCGTAGGATCTCTGGAGCCGCAGAACGGAATCCTTGTATACACGGTGTATGACAGCGAGAGAAATGATGGACTGCTGCATCTCCGCATTCCCCCTAGAGTTTTCTAGCTCCAGCGACGCTGAACGAGATGTGGCAATATTTAACTGTTCGCCGAGGCGCTGACGTTCGTGGTTGAGAGACTCCAACTTGGGGATGAACCTTGCGTTTTCAGCCTCCAAGCATAACAGACGCGTAGTAGCCTGTTGGTTCTCAGACTCCAGATTTGCCACCACTGAGGACATAGCGGACAGTTCAGCCTCGTTAGCACGCGTTGCTTGCTGTAACTGTTGCTGGAGTTTTTCAGCTTCCTCTTCGGCGGTTTCCGACCTCTCTACAGCTTCATCTCGTGCCTCTCTCGCTCCGGCACAGTCCTCAACCATAGCCTCCTTTTCTGTAGCGAGAATATCTAGCTCCGAGGTCATTTCCGCTATACGTTCTTCGTGGTGTTTCGCATTGGCCTCCAATCGACGAATGTCGCGTTGGTAATCGCCGATCTGGTCCGTGTACTGCATGATGCGTGTCTCGAGTTCCCGTATGCGGTCCTTGAGCGTTTGCACGACCTGAGATGTAGACATTGTAGAGAGTTGCTGAGCATGGAGGGCGTCATAGCGACCTTGAGCGTCTGATGATTCATCCTGTGCGCGGGCAAGATCGTTCTGCAAGTTTGTGATCTGAAGGGCAAAGGAGTTGCGCTCGGATTCAGTGTCCTGGCAGTTCTTGTTCAAAGTGACGATGTGCTGCTCAGCCAACAGATGGTTCTGGTGCATTTCTTCCCTAGCAGTCTCAGATGTATTGGCACGTTCCATAGCGGCAGCAACCTGCCCCTCTACGTCGGCCAACCGAAGATGCAAGTGACCTCGTTCCTCGTTCGACTCCGAGAGCTCCTTAGACACCTCATCTAGTCTCAGAAGAAGGCCATCATGATCGCGTGCGTTCGCCACCAATTGTTGCTTCTGGCAGTCGACGACCGCGAGAGCGTCATGTAACTGAGCGTTAGAAGACGCGAGATCGGCACGGATCGCAGATAGCTGTCCTTCGGAGAGATCCAGGTGTGTCTGCAAGTTGGATATCACAACGGTGAAAGCGGTGGCACATGAGGCTAGTCGTTTCATCCTCTGCCCTGTGTATATGTTGGTCGGAGCCCTATCCATCGCAGTATCGCGCGCATTCTCTGCCAATTGTCTCGTTAAGGATTTGATACGGGCTTGGAAACCTTCTGTGGTAATGCGATATTCGTCCTCCGAGAATTCCAGTGCGCGCTTAAGCCCGTCCCGCTCGTTGCGCAACCGATCCACGGCCTGCAACAAGGTCTGAATGTGATCCGCTATGGCGGACTGGTCGGGATATATTGGATCGCAATTCGATCCTGAGGAGGTATCAGCTGGCGTATGCTCCTTGCGACGGGCATCGAGTTCAGCTAGATGTCTGTTGCAAATATCGCTCAGGGGAACCAAGCACGCAAGGATGCAAATGGCTTACGCATATTCGACTTCCAATTCTTTGATCTGGCACTCGCGGGTCGCTAACAGATCGCGACTTTGTTCTACTTCGCATTGAGCAACCTTGTACATCTGGAGAAGTTCTTCCTTTTCGCGAAGCAACCGATTCTGGACGTCTTCACTGCGGTGTACTTTGTCGCACTCTGCCTTCAGTTGATTCTGCAATTTTTGAACCCTGGCCTTGCCAACTTCGCTCTCAGAGACCAACTTTTCCAAGGCCGTGATCTTTGCTGCGTCCTCGTCGATCCTCTCCAACAGCTCAACCTCTCGTTCACCAGCATTATCCATCCCCCTGAGCGACTCAAATTCATCCTCTTTTCTATCCAAAAGAGACGAGAGCTCCGAGATACGTTTCTGGCCAGATTTCTCGATGGAGATGCGCGCGTTCTCCGCCTTTATTAAATCGTCCTGGGCTTGAGCGAGCTTCTGCTCTAGTGTGTGAAGGCTCGTATCTTTGGCATGCAATTGAGCTTTGGTATCGTTAAGTTCTTGCTCCACGGCCGGGAGACGGAAGTTCGAGACCGAGGAAGAGCGAGATCTGCCGTTCTTCCTAGGAATATTCGAAGCATTTTTGGCTTCGTGAGTCTGTACGATGCGTTCCAACTCGCGGACACGAGACTCGAGGGCACGTTTTTCACGTTGGACGGACTGATGGTTTGCGCTGGTCGCTTGAGATTGCACTGAAAGCGTATCAAGCGTCGATTCGAGTTCCCTCTTTTCGCGCTCCTCCGTTTTCAACTTCTCCTGGGCGGACTGCAGAGCCAGCTCAGAGTTCCGAAGGGAAATGTGTTGTGTCTTGACCTCGCAAGATCGAGCTGAAGCCTCTTCCTCTAGTTGGAGAGCCCGCTGTGCTTCTTTGCTCAACTGTCGAGGTATCGGCAAAACTTCTGCAAGAGCAATCAAAAGAAATACCTTTTGAATAGTCTCATCAAGCGTTTCCTGTATCTCCTCCAGTTCTGCTTCACGCCTCATCAGCCGTGTCCGTAGCCCGGCATTCTCTGTGTCTAGCGACGGTATCAGCGCATACAAAGAAGGTGGTAGTGAGCGAGCAAACCTCGACTAGCGAGTCTGTCCTTCAAGGCCTGAGTTTCTTCCGATACATCATTCTTTCCGAGATCACACAGGGACATGGTGGCAAGCCGTCGTGGTAGCCGTAGTGAACTAGCTCGAGCCAAATAATGATATACACAGTCGACGCGTCGTATCACGTGGTCGTGTTATTTCCTTTGAAGCACCTCCTTGACCAGATCCAACACCTCTCCTGCTGCTCCCCATGACGCCTGGTACCCTCCCGCCCTGCGAGCGGAACAGTCAGTACGTGTCATTTTAGCTTGAACCTAAGAGCCCACCCAAATCCATATGCATGCACTACTCGCATGCTTCCTGGACCACCCGCCGCGTCCCAGGGCACGAGAGCACCGCTGAGAGGGAACCTGACAACTTCGATCTCGACCCGTGCCCCTCCTTCCCTCCCTGGCCTCAACCCAACTTGGTGCTTCAAAATCTTTGTGACCCCGCCATCCTTGAGCGAAGGCACAAGCTTGGCGCAGCGCTCAAATATATGCTGCGCCATATCCATGTGAAGTGACGTGTCCCAGTTTCCGGGCTGATACGTCCCGCCTAAAAGGACAGTGTCGGTATACTTGTCTCCGGGGCGCGGGATAATGTATGTTGCCTCCCCTTTTTGCGTCGCGCACTCGTCTGCTGATATTTCAATAATGGCTGAACAACTGATTTCAAGCCTACGCACCGCCCCCCACAGCTAAGAACTGGTGTATTTCGGACGACTTTACCAAAATTGCCTGACCACGTATCGGATATAACTTGGTGTCCTCCACGCCGACGATGGACCTCGAGCCTAGATATTTAGGTTATAACTCTTGAAAATGACGTCACGTTGATGGTACGTACCGAGAGAGGTAGCGTTGATGAGAATCCCTTGAGGCCCAACCAAAGGCCGCATCTCCTCCAGGCTTTTCACTTCATGTTTCTCAAAAGAAACGCCGCGAGACAAGAGTTCGGATTTCAGCCAGGGAATGTATTCTTGCGGGTTTACTGATATTGTGTGGAACCCAACTCCGAACTTGAATCGCTCCGGGATCTCGGATTGATCAAGGATGTGAAACTAAGAAGTATCGTCGAACGCTTCCAGCTATCAATAGACAGCATCTATTGATTTCTTACCTCACGAACGAGCTCACTCCACCATAATTCTGAAGGGTCTACATCTCGCATGGCGTAGATTCTGGAGGGTAGTTTCTTGATGCTACTTTAGTTCGAGTCAGAGAAATGGAGCCTGCAGCACTGACCTTTACCAACCCGGTCGGGATCATGTCCCAAAACTTGTTGCTTGACATCATATCAGCAGACACTTATGGTCAGGACGATCGACGAGCTCACAAAGAGACTTGCTCCCATTTGTAGAGCCGTTTATCGGTCGCAGCTGCCGGAAGAGGGGACCAGTTTGCGCCCTTGAAGCAGGAGTTTGGAGTTGGAATCTGTGCTGACGATGGAGATGACGCACAGCAAAGGGACTCGCCCAGGCTTGGGAATCCATGTCTTCAGGCATGTCTCGGGCAACGACAGTCACTCTGAATGAAATATGCGGATCCGTAGCAGCCAGGTACGCTACAGTTAGCCCGATGACGCCAGCACCGAGCACAACTACATGACTCTGGGAGGACATGATGGCGGAAAGTACAGATGGTAACCGATAAGATACAGTAGCTTGGACTGGTTATATGTAGGATATACAACGTGAGAAAGGTCCAATGATGGTATCAAGCGGTCCAGTATCACCGGACCTATCCAAGAGTGAGTAGTCTAAACTTAGGGAGAGGCGATGACAGGATCAAGGTGATCGATCAGCTCCACAAAGTTATATTCGTCAATTGAACACCGTCGGTGCCATTGTTACGCGCAACAAATAGGGTGCCCAAACGTGTCTCTGTCTGAGGTATCACGCTGGGATTCTGCGCAGGAACACGGTACGCACGTCCTGATAAGCGGTCACCGAGGCAAGGAGTGACAGATAAGCCGGCTGCTTCGAAAGCCGCCATCATCTGGCCGTAGGTACCGCAGAAGAAAGCGTCTGGAGTCTTCTGTCCTCGGGCTGGATGGTCAACTGAAGGGTTTCCTGGAATGGCAGGAGAACGGCTCATGCCAGCATCGAGGACCGCGCGGGTGATGGATTCCTGTAAACGGACTAGCCTCTTCTTGCGAGTGAGCTGGGAAAAGGGGCTGTGTGCAGGGAACTGGATGAAGATGCCACTCGGGGACGGTGGAGGAGGAGTGCGGCGCTTGTGGTGCTCTGGCGGGAGATTTCTGGTTAGAGGGACTCGGAGTGGAGAGTCGACGAAGCAGAAAGAGTCGTCATCGCGGTCGTGACGGTGTCGAAAGGAAACGTTTTCAAACTCGGAAATATAGGGAACTCCAAAGGAGGTGAACTTGAGCATGGCTGGTCGGTGACACGTTGCAGCTTCAGCCAAATCGTCGCCGGCCATGCGATAGTAGTAATATGACGTCAGACCAAGTACCTTCCTTTCTCGGAATCAGTGGTATTTTATAAACCAGAGTTGATCCGATACCACTCCTTCTCGGCTTCCCCCATGCACTCTGACTACTTCCCCCTCACACCCGCCTCCGACGCGCCCCCCACGCCCCTCCCCGACTCCGCCCACACCTCCCGCGTCACCCTCCACCTCGGCCACTTGCCCGACAAGAAAGACATCAAGGCTCCCTGGCCGAGGACACCCTCCAGGGTGCGTTCACCCCCTCCACATTCACCCCCGCTCACCTCCTTTCAGGTCGACCCCAACAACCCCCCATGGCCCGCTTTCCGTGGCTATCACGAGTACTCCTTTGCCCACGCCACCATGGGCGTTCGCCTTCCGACTATTCTAGGAAAGGCCATCGACGATACGTCCCGCACCCTCAACGAGCAGTCCTCCGAGGACCGCATCATAGACCTCGTCCAGTGCCTCGAAAGAATGGATACCCTCATGGTCGACTTGAGCGGAAATGCCAAACTCAGGCCCATCATCGACGACGGCGAAGCAGACGTCGCCCTCTGGAACAAGGAAATCGCAAAGTTCTTCCAGGGTCAGCCTCGGCCCATTCCTCTCTCTCTCTCTCTCTCTCTCTCTCTCTCTCTCCCTTGACATCAGCCCCCTTTGTCCAGGCAAAGACTTCATGAACGCCCCCTGGCTTTTCGCCGAAGCTTACAAGTATCGTCGTCTACACGAATGCTTCAGCGTAAGCAGGTACTGGAAAGACTATGACGTGTTTTATCGCCAAAAGGTACATCTGAGCACCTCATCCTCCAATGTTGTTGACTCGTTCGTAGTGCGATACCTTTTCCAGATCGGCCGAGGCCGTTTTCGAACTCTCTATGCGTTTTGCAGAACCATTCAAGCAGTCGGAGAATACCACAGATCAGGAAAAGTCCGACGCGGAACGGCTCATGTTCCTCGAATTGACTCAAGGTTTGCTACTCGTATTTCTAAATACCTTCCCCTCGTTCAATCGTCATAGTCTGCCTGTGGGGAAACTCCACGGACTTGTCATTGCTCATCAACATGACCGAAGAGCAGATCAAGTCACTCCAGTCCACGGGTGGCGATCATCTCGCCGCGACGGAAAAGAACATTCTCGGAAATCATCTCAATCAGTTATGGGATTCTTTTAAAGAACTTCGCGGAAAAACCGGCGGGCGCATCGATTTCGTTCTAGACAATGCCGGTTTCGAGTTGTACTGTGATTGCGTTTACGGTATGTGTGCCGATCAGCCCCTAATTACTGCTAATCAGCAATCTTATAGCCGACTTCCTAATCCAGAGTGGGCTGGCAAAACAAGTTAGATTCCATGGCAAGCGGTACCCATGGTTTGTCTCAGATGTCACTCGCAAGGATTGGGAATGGCTTTTGAACACAATGGTGTATGGACACCTCTTCCCCAATGCATCTGAGGCGGAAAGGGAATCACTTAGGCGTCTGGGTGCGCGCTGGAAGGTTTGACTTTCCGTCAACTTTGTTTCTGAAAGCTAAATATCCTCGATCAGCAATATGAAAAGGATGGCAAATGGGTGTACGAACAACACCCCTTCTGGTGCACTGGATATACATTCTGGGATTTGCACAGCGAAGCACCAGATTTATTCCTCCACCTCTCTCGTTCCGATCTCGTTTTCTTCAAAGGGGATTTAAATCATCGCAAGTTGACATATGATTGCGCCGCTCCAGCGAGCACACCGTTTGATATTGCTATTGGACCGATGGCTAGCTCTGCGGGTGCTCCCAAGGTGTGTAGCTTGCGAACTATCAAGAGTGACGTGGTGGTTGGGCTCGGAGATGAAGGGGATAGAATCGCAGAGAAGCTTGACCGGGATGAACCGGGATGGAAGATTAGTGGGAAATATGTGAGATACACATCTCTCAGAGAGCTTGATTACTTGTTGATTGTGTCCTTCCAGGCTGTCGTTGTGTTGTCCGAGGGCCGTCCAGGGGAAAAGGTCCGATTTGCGTGATGAGATCTTTGAGATCCCACTTGGATCCGCCCGTGCGCGAAAATGCCCAATCGTTTTCATGATACCTTTGCGCGCGGGCGTTCCCCATGTATCATTTACTTTATCTCTTTTTACCTATACTCGAGAGATTTGACTCTCTTCAGGGGTGGGAATAGCTCGGATCAACAAATTTGTCATACGACTCATTCAACCATGTTGAATAGGATACAGCCTAACTGGTCCCCAACGACGAGAAGCCTCTTTGCCTGATATCACAGACGATGATCATCGACCAAACAGGCCCATTCAAGCTCATTCAAGCTCATTCGATATCTGTCTTATCATCTTGTATGTGACTTTTGGTCTCCTGTGAATGCTTCCCACCGATCCCAACAGTTTCCAACATTAATAGTATTGTGATTCATGCACCTTGTGTGACTACGTGTCCGCCTTAACACCCGTGAGTCACTATGAAGTTATGCATTCTTTTTTCCCTTGCCAATAGCACGATGCTCGGGAAAAATTCCAGTCGATCGTGTATTATTTTTGTTATCTCCGTGTGCTATCTCCGTGCATCACAATATTTTCCGTGCATCCTTTTTAGAATGCCATGTCTGATCACAGAAAACATTTTTCAATACCTTTGCAACTGAAAGGGCAAAGACTTGCGTCTCATCGATGAAATGTTTTGGATAGAGGACCAGGTGTGTTTCCTGTCTCCCTAGACAGTGGTTAAGTAATTCGGCCTGGTCGGCTCGAAATATGAATCGACCTTTCTTGCGTGCTTTGCGTGAGTAATGGTTAACTTTCTATTCCTGAACCTGGGGACAGGTACCATGTGGTTTGTCCATCAAATCTCCACGATGTTACTTTTCTGCGAAAAGAGACCCTCTATCTGTATCCCTCATGAAGTATAAAGGGATCAGGCAAGTGTCTACTGTTCTCCAGCCTCGCGGTTCTTCATCTGGTCTAGAATGTTTCCTGCTGCATCCTTGCTTACCACCCTACTCCTTGCCATTTCCATCGCGGCGACACTAGTAGAGGTCCGCTCGCCCGGTATTGCCTTGCCGGTCGCTAAACGCATCAACACGAGCGGCGGTGCTGTCAATCTCGTCAAGCATGACCAGGCTCGTGCTACCGCACTGAAGGAACGTGGTGCTGCTATTCAGAGCGGCACGCTGGACCGTCGTTCTGGCAGCATCGATGTTACCAACGAGGCCGTCTCGTACATTGCGTCGGTCGGAGTCGGCTCTCCTGCCACTACCTGTATGTGCTGCTTTGCTCGACGACGACGACACATGGTCTCATAGCATGCACAGACCACCTGATCGTTGACACGGGCTCTTCCAACACCTGGGTCGGTGCTGACACACCATACACGGCAACGAGCACCAGTATGAACACGGGTGAAGCTGTGGTAAGTTTTACCAGATAGTTTGGTGACAAAAAGTTTACATTTTCCTCTAGTCGGTCACATATGGCTCTGGCTCCTTCTCTGGTTTGTTTTACGACTCTTCTTTGAAGAACATACAAGGAACTGATTGCGTTTCTGTAGGAGAAGAATGGCTCGACACCGTCACGCTCAGCTCTGGCCTCGTCATTACCCAACAATCCATTGGTGTCGCCAGCTCGTCGAGCGGCTTCAGCGGCGTCGATGGTATTATTGGGTAAGAGGTCTTTATCTGTCTCATGGAACCATCGCCAATCATGTTCCAGAATCGGTCCCGAAGATTTGACAGAGGGTACTCTGACTGACGAATCTGACACAGAGATCCCTACCGTTACTCAAAATCTCTACACTCAGGGGACCATCTCTGAAAAAGTAGTCGGCGTCTTCTTTGCACCTACCACTAGCGACGACGACGAGAACGGCGAGCTTATCTTTGGCGGCGTCGATTCAAGCAAGTACACGGGTACTTTGACTTACACGTACGTCTTGAGCCGGGAGGCCTCTACGTACGATCGTTCTAATTTAATCCTGTTAGCGACCTGACCACCACCGAGCCCGCCACGTACTACTGGGGCATCAACGAGAGCATCACGTACGGTAGCACCACGATCCTGGCAGAGACGGCTGGTATCGTCGACACTGGTACCACCTTGGTTCTTATCGCTACCAGTGAGTAAACTCTATTTTTAGTCCGAGACGAACGACTGAGCTGTGACTAAGACGCCTACTCCGCATACCAGAGTGCTACTGGTGCGACGGAGGACAAAACCGTCGGTTTGCTAAAGTTCACGACGTCACGGTATGACAACCTCGAGAACCTCAACTTTAACGTTGGCTCTGTAAGTACGTTCGTTTGGTCCTTCGATCCGTCGCCTGATGGTTGTGTTCGAGGAAACATATGCGTTGACCCCCAACGGTCAAATCTGGCCACGGTCACTCAACTCCTACGTCGGTGGCACCGCCGATGCGATCTACGGTATCGTCAACAGCATCGGCACACCGTCTGGAGAGGGCCTCGATTTCATCAATGGCCAGTCTTTCATCGAGCGCTTCTACAGTGTTTTCGACACCGACAACCACCAGGTCGGTTTCGCAACGACGAGCTACACAGATGCCACCACCAACTGAGACACGACTTCGGACGAACTGCCTTGACATATACATTCTTTCAACAGTGTTGTATTTTGGGTTTTGTTGTAAATTTGCATACCAAAAAAAGAATGTTTGACTTGAATCGAGGTGAACGTCTTGGAAAGCTTTCGACTTCAGAGTACTTGCCATGTGTCTTGAAGCTTGAATACAGAAAATACAGGCGAGGCATTGGATACACGAATCTAAATGTTACAGACAGATAAAATTGTGACGTGACTGAAAGTCGAACGGGTAATGTACGAGGCCAGACAGTGGTGCATGAGCAACGCAAATGGCACAAGGTCTTCGTCAGTCTATGTCCTCGATCCAATGTCCAGGAAAAGGCGGGGGACTGTAAGGGACCGCTTCCGAACGGTTATTACGATTGGCTGTTCCATTGGAAGATCGAGAGCGCGTCGAATATCTGTCGCCGCTTCCGCCAGAAGTACCACCTCCGAATAGACTTTGAAAGATCCCTCCTCCTCTACCCCTATCAGAATTCCCGGGTGACCGCCAGCGTGATCCGGAAGAAGAATTGGGCGAGGAATTCGAGCGGTTGGAGCTGGAGCCTCCCCCAGAAGGCCCTCCAGGAGGAGAGTGTTGCTGTGGCTGAGCAACCAAAGCGAACCTGCACGGCAAGAGTTGGACATGACCTACAAAGAGCAAAGGCAACAAGGAATACCTGCAAACAGGACATGTACCACTTGATTTAAGCCAAGGAACGATGCAGCTTTCGTGGAACGAGTGTTTGCAAGGAAGCGTGACTACGACTAACTCGTCCGAATCTTCTGGATCGGACCTAAATGATTCCTTACAAACGGCACAGTCTCTTTCCAACAGTGGAGCTGGACGGTGCGTTAACAAGACGGGGAAATGCAAGATATATGAGAATACAAACAGCCTTTTGCCAGCACCTCTCTCGGCAAGTTGTCAATGATATCTTCTGAAGCAGGTACTGGCCGTCCAGCAGTCGAATTCTCGGCGAGTTGTGTCAATATTTGGTCCAATGCTTTAAGATTGTCAGATATGGGAATGAAATGAAATGACAGGATACTAGCCTTCCTGGTTAAATACGTAATCACCCCATCGCGTTGATGAAGGCATGCCCAACAGCTCGGCGAAAGGATCGCCGCGACCGTTAGGTTCACGGCCGAACAAAGCCAAGAGGTACTGTGCCATTAATGGACCAGTAATGTCGCCGTTGCGCATATTATTGGGGCTTTCCCTATCACGGAGGAAACTGAAGATACAGTCAAGATTGATAAAGAAGATTGAAGCGACGACGCACTCAAACATTGAAGGTATGGGGCGATCTGACTGTGGTGGTGTGTGTCCAAGCGTGTTAGGGCCGCCAAGGACAAAGGTTCTGGTACTTGCCCCGCCAGGACCGCTGTGGAATTCAAAGTGGAAGCCGGAGCCCGGCTATGGGGCGGCTAAGAAGGGGAGGCATGGAATTGAAGTGAAGTACATACGGGAGAAGTGACGCGGGTCCGCTGTGTTGGCGGAGAGTTGGAACGTGGACGAGGGGAGGAGTAACGAGCAGAGAAATCGTCGCTGGTTCTCCAGGAATCTGAGGGAGTGAATTAGGATAATGGATGATTAGGGCAAGGGGAGACGGAACCGGAGGAACGCAAGAGGCCTTCGAATGCGCCAGGGAGATCGCTGTTGACGTCAAACATATTGGGAGAACGACGTTGAAATTCGCGAGGGTCGTCTGTTGGGTCCTCGAGCTGCGCTGAAATGAGAACTGGAGATGTTACGAGTAGTGTCGCGCACCTTTTCCACGAAGGACCCACGGCAAGAAGCGCATATAGGGTCTGGGGTCTACAAAAATGAGAAGAAGGCAAGGATTAGGGAGAGGAGAACGACCGACCATGAGCGGGTACATCTCGGCGTTGCACTGGAACAAGATACGGATGAGAATCGGATGGGATGCACGATAAGGCGAGACGGACTTCGTGGCAGTACCAAAGGGGCTCTCTAGAGGACATTGTGGCCTGTGGGTGCGTCGGCGATGGCGATGGCGATGAGCAACAGACGATGGGCGAAGGCGACAAGGCAGAGCGTGTTATGACGCCAAGGGCGCGAAGACCCGGCCGTTTCCGGATTTCACTACGCTCTCGGATTTACAATCCCAGGTACTCTACTCTCCCCAGGAATCTTTTTCTCCAAGTAGTCAGAGACGAACAGCCCCGCGACGCCGACGGTGCACACTGCCATGGACAAGTACAGACGTGTTTTTGCGGGAAGCACTGTCACGGGCATGAACGTCGCGTCGAATACTGTGCTTGCGCGTAGCTACCTTTGTACGACTGCCACAGCGAGCGATTGCGAGCAGACATGACAGTTTGAGACGAGTTGCCGGATGCGGAATCTGCACTCAGCCCACATGTTCACCGGTCTGGCGAGCCTTTCTGTTCGTCGTCTACGTCGTCGCGCTCAACGTCCTCTAGATCGAACATCTCGGCACAATTTCTCGCCTCGAGCGCGATCAAGGCGGCTGCGCCATCACAATATCCCAATCTGCCCCCGTTCTCGGCGACTGCCACGTCGGCGACTCGATCGCAGTCAATGGAGCCTGCTTGACCGTCACCCAGTTCGACGCGGACCAGCAAGGCGGCTACTTCAAACTGTGGCTGGCCAACGAAACGCTCGACAGAACCGATTTGGGTACGCATCTCGACCAGCCCCCGTGTTCCATTCCGACTTGCTTTCCCTAGGCGACCGCACGGTTGGCGAACAGGTAAACCTCGAGCGTGCCATGCTTGCGCACACGAGGTTTGGTGGTCACGCTGTACAGGTATGTGTGTCGCACCGCACGACCCTGCTCCGACTGATCCACACCAGGGTCATGTCGATACCACTGCAATCATCGTTCGACGAGAGCGTGACGGCGATTCCTTGCGGCTCTGGTTCCAGCTGCCCGAACCCACACCCGATCGCCCTTCGCTTATGCCATACCTCATCCCGAAAGGATACATCGCGATCGACGGCGCATCCCTCACCTTGACAGAAGTGAACGACGCGGAGAGGATCTTTGGCATCATGCTCATCCAACACACGCAGGAGAAGATAACGCTTCCCAACAAGGTGGATGGAGCGCGCGTCAACATCGAGGTGGATATGGTGGGCAAGTATGTCTGGAAGAGCGTGAGTGCTCTGTTGGGTGGTCCAGGCGAGGATGGAATGCGCCGGGTGGTGGAAAGGATGGTGGAGAATGTGGTTGGGAAACGCTAGTACGAGTGTTGTATTCAAGCTCAGCATTGTGTTCTCGGCAAGCCAAAACCAGGCCGTAACGCGTCTTGGACCGTGACTACATACTGACTGTTATACTCAGGTAAGCTCGGGGGCTCCATGGACGTCCCTCTTAGAAAAGTGAGCACGCAGGTGCCCGTTCTCAGCGCCGCTCATCGTCTCCGAACAGGTCACCGCAAGGGTTGACTTGGCTGGAAGTGCCTATGTCCGCTCACAACCAAGATCAAGGCCAGGCTCCCCCACGAAACGGCTCCCCTCCTCCTCTCCCTCGTCGCCTTCAAACTTCCATCCCAAACTCATGCGCAACAATACTGCTATCCGAAAACCATCTAGCACCACTTCTCTCAACACTTCCCACACCAATGTTCATTCCAGACCGTGTTCCCCCTTAAAGCCATCCCGTATGCTCGCGAATGGCTTCGAACAGCCCAATTTGCCCAAAGTGCGCGTCACCGCCAGACCTACCCCACGGCCCGCAACGAGTCCGATACAGACGAGCCCGGGTAACCTAGAACCCCGTCAGCGTGCCCTCACCACCGTGTCCGCTAAACTCAAGCTTCCCCACTCCGAGGACAGACCCCGAAGCGGGAGCGTAATTACATTCCATCACGGACTTCCCATCCCAGATCTCAGTACCTCTTCCCTGCCACCGTCCGAGCCATTGCCCTCAGCGGAACCACCCGAGGCTGACACCGGTCAAACCATCAATTCGCCTGTACTCCCGCCAATCAAGGTCAAGTCGAAACTCTCAGGTCTCAAACCAACGTCAGCAAATGCAGTGGATGTAGCTTCACGGTCACTATCGCCACCTTATGTCACGATGCGCCCGATAACCCGCGCCAGGGCACCCTCGATAACGTCTAGCCTCTCGTTGAACGACCCACCGTTCTCGTCATTCTACCCAATCACGACCGCGTCTCCTGTTGCCAATCCCTATCGCTACCAGCCTCGGCGTGCACCTTCACCTGGTCGTTCTTTCCCATCACCGAACCTTTCAAGCGAATCCCATCTTGCGAAGAAGCCACCCCTCATCCCCAAAGTGGATCCAGTTTCCGTTCCTCTACCCCCACACTCGCCACCCATATCTGCCGTGTCTCTTTCGTCCAGATCGTCGGTCTCGAGAACGTCGGCGTCGATGAATGGCGACCAGATGGCCGAAAACCAGGTACCAACTGTCGTGGCTCACGTCAAACGCCATAGCGTGGAACGGACCCATTTGCCCAATTCCATCTTTGCGCAGGCGGAAATCGTTCCCCAGGCAAGACGGGATCGCAGTCGCTCCAAGGAGAGGAGTCCTCGTGATGATGTCCACCGAGACGAGAGTGATACAGAATCAGAAGGGTCCGAGCGACAACTCAGGGCCGAGGCAAAGACCAACCGCAAGGTTCGTTGCGCAGCATCATCCTGTTTTGTGAACGAGGACTAAAAGTAACCAAGATTGCGGATCTCGAGATCACTAATCGCTCTCTTCTCGCAATAAATACATCTTTAGAGACGACCAAGAATCGACAAGCGAAAGAGATTCGCGATTTGCGCCGGAAGCTGAGAGAATCAAGGCTCATCCTTCCCCCGCGAACGTACGAAGCTGTCAAGCCTACGTTGGAGGAGGTCGATGAAGAGGACGATGAAAGTGATGTGGAAGAGGATGGAGACGAAACGTTTCAAAGAGTTCGGTGTCTAATTGATGGCCTCATTGGATCTGGAAAACGGGCCCTCGAAACGCGGCCAGAGGATTTCCGAGCGAGTCTGACGACGAAAGTTTTGAATGCCGACGAGCTGCGCTCGTGGCGGGATTCTGGGCAAAGCACCTCGATGAAGAATCGTTATGTGGACAAGCAAGATGCAGATGATGAGACGATACACAATCATCTATCTCCTACGCGTGTTGCTATGCCAGATAGCAGCAGCACGTCCTCTGTGGAAGATGACGAGGCTTCATATTCTCCACCATCTTCGTCGTTGCCCCCAATTACGATCACACATTCTTCATGATATCTATATCTAACGCATCTTCACGAACATCACTTCATATAGATCATTTAAATTAGCAATTTTCCATATACCCTTCCGGCTTGGTATATCCCAGGCTATATAGTCTTATGCAGGTACAGTACCACGAGCATTCTGACGTCTATCCAAGCGAATCGACCAAAGGTTACTATCCTTGTATGGAGTCGGGAAACGTGTAATAGGCGGACAGTAGCCCATTAATCTTCAGCCATCCGTTGTGCCCGCTTTGCAAGCTACGAGCATTAATGAATATTTTTTCAGAGGACTGACAATAGTACTCACTGCTGCAGCCAAGTCCAATTGGCCAGATGGCGGGGATGGCTTTGCGATACCTGCTCTCTGTGCAACTGAGTTGCCTGCAGGAGGCCTAGGCGCTGCGGGAATCGGGGGTTTACCGGGAGGTTTGACAGCACCAGGTTTCGCAGCAACTGGAGGAGCCGGTTTCGGCTTCGTAGCAACAGGAGGCGGCGGTTTCGCCCCGAGCGAACTAGACGGCCGGGAGTTCACGGGTGTGGTATCCATCGAGCCATTCGCCGAGTTGGTGACCTTTTTCCAAGGCGTCGCAGAACCGTTGGAGGGCAAGACGCCAGGAAAGACTGCAACTGGCTTAGCGGATGCATTTGGTACCATCGATTTGATCATGACTGCAACCTTTGGGGCAGCCGGCGGCGCAGAAGATGCAGTTGGAGCCGATGGTGGAGGTCTACGAGCCGGTGGCGGGGGAGCAGCGGGTGGTGCTCGCGGTTTCTTGGGTACCGGCTCAAGGTAGTTACTTGGGGCCCATCCTTCCTCGCCATCTTTCTTAACCAACCACCAACCATTGTCATCTTTCTCTACGAGTTCGACGACGTCATCCTTCTGCAATGCTGTCTCCCCATCCTGCCCTTGGAAGGCAAATTTGGCACGGTACAATTCCACATCTGGCTCTTCAGGTTGGGGTGGTGGCGTGACATTCTTCGTTGGCGGCGGCGGTGGTGGCGGTACCGAGGCGGCACTGGATTTAGCAATGCTGGGGGCAGACTTTCCAGGAAGTGGCCGAACGGCAGGCTGGGGCTTTGCTGTGTTCCTCTGTTTCTGCTGCCATATGTTAAGAGACGCATTCATGTAATTTATCGACTCACGTTAGACGGGCCACCGGCACGAAGTAGTTTCCCTTGGGTGATTGGTCTGACAACACCCTGTTTTCTCTTGGCACGCGGACGCGACGTGCTAGTAGCAGGCTCGCCCGACGGAACATGTACAGTATGGCTCTTGTAGACATCATCTCTTGGAACTGTCTCGTCCTTAATGAACTGGATTTGTGCCTTCTTCTCCTTTTTCTTAGCATATTCTACCCTGGTTTTTGTGAATACGAGATCAATAAACAATGGGTTTATGCTCACGTTGATCCGACGATGACATTAATGGAAGCTTGCGTTAACTGGAGAAGGTTAGTCACAAGCTCGGTCTTGAAGTAACATTGAAGGACAGGATCCCCTTCTTCAGATGCATTGCAATTGAAGACCTAACTAAAATTTAAGATGAGGGACGTATAAACAATGAAACATACCCACGAGCCAATCATCTCGTAAGTTTGACAAAGAAATGCTCTTGATCGTTATTAGAGGTATCTTGCGTTCAAGCGAAAACTGTATTTGTCCATTGTTCTGTGTTGTCGCCGCGATGAGCACGGCTTTGGTTGTCTGACGATGGGTTAACTAAACATGCGCCTTGTGTTTGCGTTGGGGCGTACCACAACCAGGAAACGAGGACTAGGTTTGCTAGATCGCCCAAACTTTGACACTAATATTTGAGCTCTCGAGCTGAATGACACCTGCTCGGCTACGCGTGATTCATGAGTATCAGTGGCGAAAGTGAATCAGTAAAACAAACCTCCAAGACCGCAAGCATTCCGTAATTCCGTACCGAGTGCGTTCTTACCGTTTACGTCTAAATAGTCGCCCGCGAATCGCCGATAACTGAGTAGACTAAAACGTCTGCGTTCTTTTCTCCCTGCCAGTATTTGGTGCCCGTAGTCTCTGACCTTGGCGTACTCGATGCTTTCTTTGTTGTTCTTCCAGAAACGCTGGATACGCCTGGCACATTCGTTCTTGTACCTCCAGTAATTCCGCCAAGCCCGTTGGATGCGGGCAGCCATATTATGCCAATAGCGGTCACGCATAGTTTCTAGCGCAAAGAGCTAAAATGCGTGGGTAAATATAATAAGTAAAATGCGCGAGGACGCACCGTCTCCGGGTTCTTGATAAACGCCTTTGTAACACCCATTTGCCATTCGTCTTTGGGAATTCCGGTATCTTTCAAAATCTGCTCACATCCAGACTTCGAGTCACCTTGCCAGGTATATTCGCCAGCATAAGATGTCGAAGGGGATAGAAGGTAGAATCTCTCGACCATCTTTTCGAAGGCATTCCGGTATGCGAAACCTGCACGACGAACACGAATGTTTTCCTGAAGCCCAAGGTATTTTATTTGGTGAAGGATTGCTTTGGTGTCATATTCTGTCGAACTGCGATTCTGGTTTGGCTTAATTGTCCGAATGTATGATGGTTGGGCTTTCATAAGGTTATCGACGAGCGCACCAGCCGAGGCCTGGGAACATTAATAACTTCATGATGCTGCGTAGGGCAAGGTTAATCACCTTAATTCTATCCCCGGCCGTCGGGGGTCGTTTCTTGCTATTTGGATCTGGCCTGTCTGGAAATAAGGTCTGGAGAAAGTGATTTCCACTGCTGCCAATGAGGTCAAAGATATCCTTGACCAAGG
Organism: Austroboletus novae-zelandiae; assembly: GCA_038090275.1. NCBI lineage: Eukaryota > Fungi > Basidiomycota > Agaricomycetes > Boletales > Boletaceae > Austroboletus > Austroboletus novae-zelandiae. The sequence continues at coordinate 82,090 of JBBPML010000061.1, read as the reverse complement.
CATCCTTGTTCTTATCCGTCATTCCCGAGATGTTATACATCACGTCTCCAGCGTAGTGTCTCACAAGAAATTGGGATCCACGGGCCTCAAAATGGGGGTTAGAAGACAGCATAGCTGTGCGCTGCACGAAGCTATTATCGGCGGCGGCAGGATCGGCGTGCGCAGTAGCGCAGGCATCGTTGAGTGCGGCGAAAACCCCTGGCGGTTTTCGCTCCTCGATGAGATCGCAAACAATTTTGTTGTTGAAGTAGTTGATAGGCGTCCATTTGATCTGCTCCCTGACATATTCTTCTTGCTCAGTCTTGAGCGTCAGCTCGATAAAGATCTGCTGGAGTTTCTCGTTGACGTAATTGATGCATAATTGCTCGAACGAATTATCCTTTGGTTATAATACGATCAGCTATTCACAATCGCCAACATAATGATCGACGTACCTCGAAAATCTCAAAACCAAAGATATCCTGTAGAATAGTCAGAGAAGCCATCCATGAAGGTCGAACACTAATCACCAATATGCCAATCACTTGTGCGGTTGCACTTCTTGGCTTCATTGAGATGTTGATTCTTGACACTATCCACTCGAACAGATTGTTGTAGATCGCCTTTGAAAAAGCATCTCGGACTGCCGTAGCCTGAGCCGGATTAAGAGGGACATCGTATATCGATCCCCGGCGTCCGCCCCGCTGGGTTTCCACGACTTTGGTGGTAAGAACCTTTTGAACCAAGGCAGAGTCTGCCTCTAGAAGGTAGGAGACAAAATCCGTTACACCCTGATCAGTGATGGAGGAGTTCCCATCATCCATTTCTTGAAATTGGACATTTCCAAGCCAAAGGATGACGGCGAGCATTCGAAATATTTCGCTTTGCTCTTGCTCGCCTAGCCCAATAATCCGCATGGCATTCTACGTCAATGTTAGAATGTTAGCCCAGCATGATGAACGCAGCCCAAGCAAACTACTCACAAGGGTGGCTGTATAGTCTTCAACGTCATTTATGCCTTGAACTTCGAGACAATTACTCAAGCTCGTGTATGCATAAGACTCGGGGCCCTGAAGCCCAAATTGTTCTAAATCCCGAATAAGCCAAGTATAATAGTGTCACGAGTTGCATACCCCTTTGTTCATTGGATGCAGCTTTGGTGAATTGGTAGAAGATGTGAAAGCTTCGCTCGTTCTCTACCTGGCCGACGACACGCCCCTTCTCTAGTAGGTAATTAGTGATCTGAGCGCCGACGGGTTCGCCGCGGTCGTTGAACATGATCTCCAGGTATTTTCCCTGATAAGCATGAAAAATGAGCATCGAAGATAGCTGCGACTTGGAAGAGAGGTTGTTCTTACATGGCGACTGGAATTATTATTGCGAAGAGTTTTAGCACAGCCAAAACTTTCCAATAAAGGATTAGTAGCTAAAACCATGTCTTTGATTTCCTGAATATTATTATCCTGGCCACCGGACACAGCGGCTATGTACTGCATGATACGCTTCGCAGCCTCGGTCTTGCCTGCTCCTGATTCGCCAGAGATGATAATGCACTGGTTCTCGTGATAGGCGTTCATATTATAGTAGGCCGATTCAGCGATTCCGAAAACATGAGGTGGGACCTCTAAGCGATTCTTGCCTCTGTATTTCTGCAGGGTATCGTCGGCGTAGATGCCGAGATCTGGGGAGAGGGAGTTACAATGAGGAAGCGGAAACGGCGTGCGGCACTGTGTTACCTCTAAATGGGTTGACGGAGATCAGAACGCCGCCGATATAGGTGTAGATTTCACCGTTAGTCCAACGTTTTTGGAGGTTGTCGTTGATGCTCTCGTTGCTGATGGTTGTGAGAAGGGTCATATCGGACACGCCGACCTGTTTCTTCTTGAAGCCTTCTTTCCAATCTGCCTGGCGAAAGCTAGGTTGAGTTGTCGGGCGCAGATTGTTGACGGTTGTAGATTAGTACCTTTGCTACTGTTGCCGTCTTGGAGGTCGCAGCCTTCTTGCCTGCCTTCTTGGATATAGCCTGAGAGATATTAGCAGCATATATGCGGGGTGGTTCGGATTGCGCACCATGACGGAGGCTGGCGGAAAGATGTGATGGAGAAGGTGGAAACCAAGACGGGAAGGTGAGACCAGTGCGGGTAGTCGGGGTCCTTTGCAACGGGGCTGCGGCTGCGCTAGAGAATGAAAGTAAATCGCGCCTCTCGTTTTCCTACTACATACTTACTTATCACACCCATCATGGTCAAGGCCTCAGACGTCGTCCTCATCATCGTCCGTCGCGTTCCTCCCCGTCTTGCTGCCCGCCACTCATCCTTGCCAGGTCGCATTCATCTTCCCTCCTGCCGCTGCCGCGTTCGTCGCCGGGTGTAGCTGCGACTTGCTCATTAACATCTGTCTGACAATGTGAGCGACTCTTCTCTTCTGTTGGCTTTGCACTAAGGGGAAACTCCAGTCTTGGCTATCTGCCTGGAGCAATCGTGAGTCATGATGTCCATCTGAGCATGCAACCAGCATGACATGTTTCTAGCACGCATTATGGCTTATCTATAGGAAGATGGAAGCAGAAGAACGCTATGGCCAGGGAGGTTTCATCTGTAAGCATTCATCTCGCAAGCCCAACTTCGTTTCTCATCCACCCCTCAGACACTGGAAGTGGCCAATACCGACCCACCAACGAGCAAGCATACCCCGCACCCCCTGGATATGGTTCCGTCCAACATGCTTGATATAGCTGTATATCTACCCGTCTGTATTTTGTCACTTTCCCCCAGATGTTTGTAGTATCCCTAAACCAACTTTGTATGGATCATCATACGCTCGAAATCGACGAGATTCATGGATTTGTCCGGCGAGCTGGAGAATGCCCCTAACATGTCCAGTATCTGGGGGTCCCGTTAGAAAAGGATCTGGTCGGGGTGTAGTGCCTGTACCTCTTCTGTCTTGAGATTCTCCTTGAGCAGACCAGCAACACGAACGATATCTTGAATCATGATCCGTCGCGTGTCTAGCTCGTTGTCCGGTACGCCGGGAAAAAATCTACTGAAATCCTGTCGACACTGGGCTTTCTGAGACTCGCTTAATTGCACCGTTCCCGAGTTTTTTGTTGAGTCTTTTGGAGTAACCTTTTGCGCCTTCTTTGCTCTCGTACCCGTTCGACTCGGTTCAGAGTATTCATCGCTCGAGGCCTCCTCTGCATCGCTGGAAGGTTGCTCCGTCTGATACTCGTCACTGTCGGGACCGCTGTCCCCGCCTATCTCGACGTCTTCGTCCGCGACCGGGCTTTCTTCGTCATTCTCCCCTTCGAATAAAGCAGCACATACTGCTCTCCAGTCCTTTCTGCTGACCCCGTCGTTGCGCATATGCTGTGCTCCCCAGCCTGTAGCGGCATTCTCGAACACTCCTATAATATCATCGTCGGGGGACAAGTCCAGAAGGCTTAGGGCACGAGGTATTTCTGACAGGGGGATGTAGGACCGAGCGTCAAAGGTGTTTTCGGAGGGCAGGTCAATAATGAACCCGCCAGCCTGCTCGTACGCTGCCGAGCGAGATGGTCCAGCTTCCGACTCTTCGACAATGAAACCACCGGCGACGGAAGCAGTCGGCTCGTCCACAGACGATGCTGTCGAATTGAAAGCACTGTCGATACGATGTCTGAGACGAGCAGGGAGCGCCAGGAAAGAAGGATCATCTTCACTCATGTCTGCTGAGGGTATGGTTCGAGGTTAGCCAATTTCCTTCCATAAATGCTACCCCGGTTCCGAGTCATTGACTAGACAGCCCTACAAGTTTCTTCTTGACCTCCGCCGCAGGTTCAAGCACTACCTCAGCAACAGGCCCCAACTCCCCCTTCAGCAGCTTCCCAAACACGACAAGCAGCCCCGCTTTCCTTACTTCCTCCTTGAGCGCCTCCTGGCGTGACGAACTCTTAAGGTTCGACAAGATATTACGAATGCAAACGACGCCCCGATGCACAAGCCCCGGGTCACCAGATGCTGCATCGGCATCCTCCACCACATCATCACAGACGCTAGGATCGATGAGTTGTGAAAGCACAAAAAAGGCTCTGTGGCGCTCCATCTGCAGATCGAATATCGCCTCGCAGGCCGTCTGTGTACTCGTCAACATCGCCAGAGCTCCCGACGCTGCAAGACGCGTAGGCAGATCATCCACATCCGACATGGCAATCAGGACATGGATCTTTGATTTGGAGGATCCGCCGTCACTCGCTCCAGCATATCTTTCAAAAACTTGTTCCGACCCAGCAATCAGGTTGCAGATCAGCTCGGTAGCAGCTCTGCGCATGAGCGTGTGGTCTTCGAGCATCAAAAGTTCGACCTTGTTAACAAAGTTGGGAAGGTTTGCGACCCGAGACGCAAAGGACGGTCCATGAGATGCAAGATTCGTGAGGGCCATCATGGCCTCAAATTGTTGGAGCATACTTGCCGATGGATGAAGGAATAGTTGGGAAAAAGGTCGAATTGCATCGAGCACGTTACCCTCAATGGGACCAAACACTTGAATCGGTGGTGCTGTAATGGCAAGTTTCGCAAGTGCCTGTATCGCTGAAAGTGTTTCTTGAGGAACGGAATCGGAAGACGACGACGCCTTCTGAATGATTCGAGTCAACGTCTTGGCACCTCCGTCCCTCAACACCACCCCTCTGTTTTCCTTGTTCTCGGCAAAGCTCAAGAATATCTGACCAATGGATGACCGGATCCCTTGGCTATCCAGTCCAGATGCCGTGGCTAGTACGTCCAATGCACCGCAATCGATAGCGATACGACACCGAGACTGAACGTCCTGTTCAGACTCTAATGAGTCTGATTGATCGTCGACACTGAGCTTCCCAGTCTGTTTTCCACTCTCAGCCATCCGCCGCAACTTTGAAAGCTGTTGTTGCTCCTGGCTCAACTGTGGCTTGTATGCACAAAGGTTCGAGATAATCACGAGAACCCCATAGATAAGCGTAGAGTTATTCGTGGCGTCCAAAACAGCCTTTCGTTTCGGAACAAAGGAGAAGAGTCGTTTCAGAATCGTGGTCTTGGTCAAAATCTTTTTCAAAGACGGATGAGTGCTGAGATACGCCAACCCCTCTACAGCTTCGTTGAGACAGGCGTGGACGTCCTCGCTGTTCATGATCATGTCGCTTAGCTGGATTGCATAAGCAACATACTCTCGCGCCAACGTGCCAGTAGCGATAGATGTCCCGACGGCGGCGGTCGCTGCATCACCAGAAGACCCCTGTGCAAGTTTGATGAGCGCAAGGATGGCTACTACAGGGATGGCATCGTTGGCCGTCTGAGAGGATTTTGCTCGTAGCCAAGCAACGGAATCTTCGGAAAAGAGCTGCCTGCAAGTCTTGTGGCCGCTGGCTTGTGCGTACAAACGTGCAAGCGCGAGTGCTACCGCCGTAGACGGAATTATTTCGAGCGTAGTGAGGAGGTCGATAAAGCCATCGTCCGCGAAGATCTGTGAGGCCGATTGCCAGTCGACCTGAAAGAGTGCACAATGGAACGTGACGGCCGCGAGCAGAACATCGTCCTGAGACTGCGACAAGTTGCTTGCAACGAGGGGTTGGAATATGTGCGACAGGGCAAGCGTCCCTTGGTCTGGCTCGTCTCCCTTTGCCTGGCTTTTATCTGAATGTTTGGACGCTCGAACTCCCTGACAGAACGAGGAAAGCACGAGAAACGCTTTTGAGCGCGAAGAGGGGGGTTGAGAGGGCACGAATGCACCTATGATATAGGACAGCTCATCTGGAAACAGGGATGATGGGTCCTTGGACTTGGCCAGCAAAGCATCCATGTCGTGTATTGTCCTGATAGAACTTGAAGTTGGCCAATTAGATCTCCGACTCATCATCTGTCTTCCATGATCACTGACGAAAGCTCTCAAACGTCCAACCATGGCGCCAGAACTGACACGATCAAATCCAAACATACAGTTCTCCTCAAGTTACCCAACAGCGAAGTACGTAGTATCATAGTTGAAAGGGACTCGTAAGTCAACATATATCAATGGGCATAGATTTACGCCGACATTTTTTCAAAAGGCTCGTGTCGCTGGGCAGGGTAGGCTCGTTCCCTGCCAATGAACTCATTGGACAACCATATGGATTTGCCTATGAAATACGCGAAAAGAAACTCGTGCGCTTGCCTCCCCGCACAATGGATGACATTGGTTGGTAGGTTCGACATTCGTTTTTTGAACTACCCCGCTTATCCCCCTCGTACTTCTAGAAGAAACAGACGCGACGAACGAACTGATTAACGATGGCGAGTTTGTTCAACCACTGGCCCTGGAAGAAATCGAGGCACTCAAAAAGTCTGGCGTACATGCTTCCGTACGGCGCGTTACACATCATAGCGACTCGTCGAAGCGACTTATTATCCTAGGAAATCATCAAAGTTCAAATCGAGCAACACGTGAATTATTCCTTGAAGACGGAGTACAGTAAGGAAAAGTATAAGAAGCGTAAAGAAGCAAAGTGAGTGATTGGATTGATGTAGTAACCTCTAACGTCGATGTTTCTCATAGGTACTCAAAGAGCTTCGAGACAATTGAACCTACGCTGTACAATGTCTGCGAATACTGGTTCAAAAAGGACCAAAACAGGATTCGAGATATTCGTCCCGATACTCTCTCTCAGATGCTGAATTTGGCGAATGTGCGCCCTGGTGGACGTTATATTGTGATCGACGATGCTTCTGGATTGTTAGTTTCATCTGTCCTCGATAGGATAGGATGCAAGTGTACTGTTTGTTGTAATCAACTACGACGTGCTGACTCTTTTCAGGTGAAGGACGAATAATTTCGATAAACGACGCTGACTCTCCGCCTGCATATCCGGTGCTGACCCAAATGAACTATGACAAGGAGACCTTGGCATCCGTTCTGTCGAGTCTAAATTGGGCTACGGCCCAAGATGATTACATGCCTGGTAAATACACTTCATATGCAAACACCACGAAATATCATTGATTTTTGCAGTCGTAGCTCCACTTGAGCCTACATCAGGACGTGTACGTTCCGAGCGCCAGCGTTTGCGCCTCGATAAGCGAAGATTAAATTCTGACGCCCTTATGACTACACGCAAGGAACTATTTTCAGGAGAATTTGATGGGCTCCTGGTCGCTAGCGACTACGATCCATTTGAGATTGTGGACATGCTATCACCTTATTTAGCTGGCTCTGCTGCAATCGTCGTGCAACACATGTATCTCCAGGTACCGCTTTGCCTTTAATTATTCTGAAACGAACGATTACTTATAATGTTATAGCCTTTAGCGGATCTACAAGCAAAGATGCGACTCATCCCTGGCTATCTCGCCCCCTCGATCACCGAGTCATGGTTACGCCGCTATCAGGTCCTTCCAGGTCGGACGCATCCGACGATGAATACGTCCGGTTCCGCGGGATTTCTCCTCCATGCTATCAAAGTGTACGTATGTTTTTTAAACTTTTCAGCCATTCCAGGGCTAATATCTTCCCCTAAGTTTCGATGACCCAAGCGCGACAGCAGTCACGTTCCGGCAAAAAATTAAGAAAGAGGCCACAATCGTGGAATCTGAACCTCCATCCCCTATGCGAGTGGATTCGATGATTGAGGGTATTGACGCTGATTAATAAAATAACGCAATTGGCAAAACGGGAGGTGGTTCTGTTGAAGCATATTTCCTTAGCGCGATACAGGTGGGAGTTCGGGGAAAATAGTGGTGATGATCTACCGGTCGTCTTCAGCTAGCAGGATGCGCTGGGTCAAATCAGACGCACCTCATCAACAATGGTATAGGCGATATGCTGGTTTAAACGCCGATTTTGCAACACAGCGAATATACGTCGTGCTCCGCGGCGGGCGTTTGAGCGACCAATCATGTTAGCAGCCAAATCTGCGACCAGTCCTTCCATCAGCTCACATATTCAGTAGGGTTAAAACAAACCTGGTATTAGAGCAGAGAGTTTGCGATTGGCTTCATCTCGACTTCGAAGCTTCTCCTCGGCAGTGCGAAGTTCCGAAGATACTCTGCGCTTGCCTCCAGGCCATAAGTTTTCTCGGAACATAGTGACCAAAGGAAGAAGGCGACTCTCTTCAAACAGGGACTGTACGCTCTGTCGTATTTTCCTGCGAGAAAAAAAAAGTGAATTATGAATTACGACAACTATTAGACCTGGGAACTAACTGTTCGATAGTATCTCCAAAGACTTGTTGAAGGATGATAACAATCGCTTGACGACGAAGCCAATTGTTTTTCTTGTGGAGTTCAAATATGGCGAGTACCAAGTCACAGATGGGGGAAGAGAAGCCAGAAGTGCTTGTTTCTCCTTTCAACGGCTTTAGACCCCCCTGCATCTGCATAAGAGCATCGAGAGAGGTCATCTTTCCAAACTGATTCAGTGCTTGGGCGAGAATTTCCTCTTCGCTGACCGTCGGACCAACGGTGCCCGTGAATTCGGCCACTTGCCGAGTGAGACGCTGGATCATCACATCCAACATGGAAGGCCCGAAGAATATATCATCGATACTCTCCGTGACGGACCGGTACATGGACTGAACAATGTTCTGTCCGGGGAACACCCCTTGTGCTTTAGCAGTATCATCATTTACCTCGGAGGCAATAAAAGGCGAGTCCCTCGACAGAAACACGCGAAGCTCTGTGCTTTCGCAAACCTCAGGGATTGAGATCAAGTTCTATAAAAGAAGTCAGTATTGTCGTAGGCCCTGGAGCACTTGTCACGGACTTGCATGTATCTCTCCAAGGCTTGTCTTCTAGTGTCAATGAACCCTCCTGAAAGCGACGTAACCAACCGCTTTCCAGGAAAGTCTAGACCGCGAACCACAAAGTGCTCTTCACGAAGTTTGTTGTGCATTCGTAAAAATTCATTGTATCGTCGCGCAACGACCCAGCCGGATGAGAACGTTCCGTCTGTCGAAAGCTGTTGAATTTCAACAAGATACCGAACCACGGACTTCCCTTCCTCCTCAGCAACGGTCGAACTGACGATAGAAACCTTTGTCCGTTGCGGAATGAGGCGGTTGGCAGATTCTTGTTGCTCATATTGAGTTTTTTGAAATTGCAATTCCCTGAGTTCCTGTGTCATGGAGGCTTTTGCTCTGCGAAGGAGACGGAGTTCTTGGGTGTTTCCCGTCAACTCAGCTTTCTTGATAAGAGTATCGAGCATCGTCGCATGAACTTCCAACTTTGATATTTTCTTTCCGAGACGGGCAATTTCATATGAAAGCTGGAGGTCGCCAGGTCCTGCAAGTTGGAATGATCCTTGTCCGATTGCATGAGCGTTATCCGCCGTATCATCATCTTCATTCTCTTCGTCAACATTTGCATCTTCCTCGTCTCCGAACATCCCACGTGGTTTCTTCCCATCTGAAACGGAAGGGATGAAGCTGTCCGCCTGAGTACTATCTCGAGGTTGGATAGAGTGTTTCTCCGTGGCGATGATGTCGGTCAATGCGGCCTGTATGGCTTTCATTCGTTCAGATTCGTCTATGCTAGATCTCGCATCATCTGGGTCGTTGAAGAGCGGTGCACGTGAAATATCTGAAGGTGTATCCGAAAGGGGGGCCATAAGAACATCGATGTTGTTACGAGACGTTGTGGGCGGGGTATAAACTAATGGGCCATGGGCCACGTGAGGGTACTCCGATGAATGGACGGATGAAACGAGTGACGGGGATGACTCTGAGCGAGAAAGATGGAATTTGGCCCGCGGCAGCGCTCCGTGAACAGGCAAGTCAAGGTGTTGTAAAGGTGGTTTGCTGATCAATGTGGACGCTTCGACATCAGGGTTCCCGAACGAGGCATCTTCGATTACCCTGAACCATAATTCTGATTTCTGGAAATCTTCAAAATCGCTCTCCATTTCTTGCTCCACCTCCTTCTGAGCTAACATGACGCTCCTACGAACTTTCTTGTTTTCAAGGATGCTGGGAACAGTCTCGCTAGAGGCGTAACTCCGAATGGCGATGACGTGCTTTTGCGAGATCGGCGATAGGGATGGGTGAGGGGGAACGGCAGAGAAATACAGATCGTTAATCAGACATATATCTTCTCGTAGGGTTGCCGAGTTGGAAGGGGCTTGAATTGGATCATCCTCGTCGTCAGAAGTGTAGTCGATCGACTCCAGAGGATTCTTGAAGCTTTCCACAGTGAGCCAAAACTGCACGAGGAGCGAGCGATGGCGACGATCCATGAACTCCATGAAGTATGAGAGAGACGTTGGGTTGCCAAGAACGTCTCTGAATGAAACTCGGGGTCGTGCATGGGATTCACGCGCAACAGCGGTCTGATTGAACGGTACATGAGTCATGTGCGCGGGAACGTCAAGGGAAGGACACCAACCGGATCTTGTTCCCCGCCTAGAATAACGATTCGCTGTTCAACCGTGCGCTTCGCAGTATACAGCCTATCCAAAAACGCCACCACGTCCTCAGTCTTCTCCCCATTTATCCACTCTTCTTTCTCATGATTTGCTACCTAGAAATCAGCTCCTGTCCATGACATAAAGGTTTAAAAAATATACCGAGCAGTAACCTTGTCCTACGAATTTCACCCATTATGTCGTTCTTTAGGCGACGCGCATCGAGTAGAGAAGAGCAACGATTGATGCTCCGAAGGAACGATTCGAATTGACGAACGTCGGTACGAATGGTGATTACATCCCCACCAGGAGCAATCGTGGATGCGATACGATGATGGGGTCGCGGTGATTGAGCCTCTAGGACGTTTCGTACCTTGGAAATCAACTTTCTGCAAAATAAATTCAGCAAAGACACGGCCCCAAGTAAAAGAAACATACTGCTGGTGGATGGCAGCCCCAGCCTAGAATCGAAACTCAGAAAATGCCCAAGGAAAGCGAAACACGAGATGCTCACGACTTGCTCGATTGTACGATTCCAAAAGTCAGGGTCCGTAACCATATCCATGACTGGATAGAGCACGGAACAAGCGATGATTTCCCGGACTGCTATCACGAGAACCCTGCTGCGTGCTTCGTTCTCAGGGAGGATATATGGGAGGATGCGTTCTATTATACCCTTTAGATGCGTTTCCTCGTTCTGTTTGGTGAATGTAGAGGAGAGATTGTCTACAGCTGGATGCAATCTTTCACCCTTTCCGACGTATCGGCTAGCGAGGAGCATGTCCAGTTCCTCTGACTGGGTGAGGTGACGCTCCAGACCAGCACCACGAAGAGCGACCTCTGACTGACGAAATTGGTCAATGTGGGCGGTGACCTTGGGCAAGATGCGTTTGACGACGAGGGAGGGAACGTCGACTGCTGCTGCACGCTGCAAGAGCTGTTCGAGTGCGGCATGAAAGGTGGTCGACACGGCGGTGGGGAAGGAAGGCGAGGACGAGATGTCCTTGTACCAGGAGAGAACAAAGTCGCGAACGATGAGGATCATGATTTCGTTCAGGTTTGAGGAGACTACGGGCATGTCGGGACACAAGGACGGCAGGGACTGGGGTGATTTGTGAGACCATTGCGCGCGGGTGAGGACGGCTTGCCAGGCAGCGGGGGTCGAGAATGCAAGAGGACGGGCTGCACGAGCGAGCGGGGCGTCGGGTGCGGGCGTGGTCGCGTCGAGCCTGGATGCGAGGAGAAAGTGGGCGAGGAGAGTGGCGAGTGCGACGAGGACGACAAAGGGCGGCGCGAGGAAGAGGACGGCGAGGGGCGACGAGACGATCCTGGCCAGGACCGGGATGGACACGGCGAGGGCGCCGACGACGAGGACCGTCCGAGTCGTGACGACGGGCCCGCTTTCATACGGTGCCTCGGCGCGCTGCATCAAACTGAACACATGGCAAACATGTACCGAACAACCCGCCAATCTTGAAGTATATCTACTTGGCAAAACAAACTTTGACGCCAGCCATGTCTTCCCCTCGCCCTCTCTCCACCGCAGAAGGCTTCCTTGGTGGCGGTCTTGCAGCCTCTATTGCGGTCAGCCCTTCCTGTTCTCTCCGCTTGCCAGCTTCACGCAGCCGTCCAGGTCACCGTATCAAATCCTGCCGAGGTCGCAAAAACGCGTCTGCAGCTTCAAGGCGAGCTCGCAAAGGGCGGCACACAAAAGATCTACAGCAGCGCCCTCGACGTTTTCGCAAAGACGTGGAGACACGAAGGTATCCGGGGTCTGCAGCGAGGTCTCGGCGTAGCGGTATGTCCTAGTTTGCCGTGTCGTCGCAAATCATCTCACGTTTGGCTAGTATGCATACCAGGTGAGCGCTTTCACTCGGCTGACTTCCTTGCCCATGTGACCCTTCTTCAGATTCTCCTCAATGGCTCGCGCTTAGGTACGCTGCCGTCTGTCGCGACGTCCTGCAAAGCTGAAATACCACTTCAGGATTTTATGAACCTTTCCGCCGGACGATAAACCGTGTCATAGGCAGGCCTGTGACCGACCAAATACCTCTCACGTCCGTGGCAGCTGGTGCTGCTAGCGGGGCAGTCGGTGCCGCTCTCGGAAACCCGCTATTCCTCATCAAGGCTCGTATGCAAGTTAGTTCACCTTGATAGTCTGCCACATTGCACCCATGAACTCGACTCATCATTACCAAGGCATATTCTCCTATACTGCCAGTTGGCACCCAGCATCGCTACAAAAACACTTTGCACGCACTCTCAACCATATTTCGTGCCGAGGGATTCCGAGGTCTCGTTCGTGGTATAGATGCTGCCATCCTTCGAACTGCCATGGGCTCCTCTGTTCAACTGCCGACCTATAACTGGACTAAAAACCAACTTGTCACCCGCGGTATCTTGCCTGCCAACAGTATTTGGACGTACTTGGCTAGTAGTTCCGTATCTGGCGTCTGTGTGGTACGTCATGAATCAATACGTAAACTCTTGTTCTGAATCTGATGCTCCGCGCAGTGCATCGTAATGCAACCTGCAGATACTGCGAGTGTTCCAGATCTTTGCCGATGCTACTGCTGACATCCACTGGACAGGCTCTCACCCGAGTATACAACCAACCGACAATACGGCTACCCGATGGTCGTTTGCAAGGTACATTATACAAGAATCCTATAGACTGTCTTTGGAAGACTTTCAAGGCTGAAGGAATATTTGGATGGTACAAAGGCAAACAGTTCCGCTACTCGAGTCGTCACTGTGTTTACATCTCTTCGGGGCAGGCTCGACCGCACATTTTCTGCGCATTGCACCGCATACGTAAGTGGAATACATGGCCCTGAGTTTCTATTTTATTGACAGAATATTATGCAGAATCATTACATTGACCGCCAACGACATCATTCTCAGTCTGTACAAGGAACTTGTAATTAAGAAAGGGTTGTAGCCCTCCACCCTTGGATGTCCTGGTTCAGTTGTTACCGTGTAGTTAAAGTCCAATCGCCAATATAATGGATCAACCCGTTTTCACGATATTGTTTTTGGCTCATAAATCTCCTACGGCAAAAATCTACAATTTTTTGCAGGGCTCGTAGCACAGTGGTAGTGCGTGTGATTCCAGCGATAGGTATCCACAAGGTCATCCGTTCAATCCGGGTCGAGCTCATTTGTATGCCTTTTTTTCGGGATCCAGTAGAGTTACAATGTACTTGCACCGGTAATCTCCTCCTCGGCGAATTCGACAATCTCCTCGCTCGACGGGCGCGATAGAGCTCCACTGATGATGGACCAGCATCGTCGTAGGAACACCCATCGGCGTTCCGTAACCAGTGTGCTACTCGGCCGTCTCGGGGCAAATCCTTTTGAGATCGCATGTACGACCTGGACCTCACGTGTGTAATAATGGTACGGCACCTTTCCGGTTAGAATCTGTCCAAATGAGTCAGAACAGGGAACAATGATTGTGTCGTGACAGACCTGTAGCATAACTCCCCCGAATGAATACACGTCGCTCTGTGTTGTCGGTGCTACACGTGATAATTCCTCTTCCATCTCGTCGTCGGGTACATCAAGGTCAAGCAACTCGGGTGCCATCCAGCGAAGCGTTCCCCGTGCTTGGAACGACGACGTGGCAAACGTCGATCCTCCAAGTTCGTTCAACAACATCGACAAGCCAAAATCAGCAATGTAAGCCCCTCCGTCATTGCGAATGAGCACATTCGACTGGAGAGAAAAGCATGTCAACGGAATTTACCCTGCTACAAGTGAAGACGCACCCCTGATAGGTCACCGTGCACTACAGAATGTGAATGGACTGCAGGAAACGTTTCTCGGAGTTGGCAGTGATCCAATAGGTACCTGGAGCACTCACGATAGTGTAGACCCGAGCTGACACCGTAAAGCTACAGAATGGATGTCAAGTTAATTTTCCATTAAAGCAAGGCATTTAACAAAGAAACCTACTAGATTGAGAAGATCGATCTCAGTGAGACTGACGTAGCGATCCTCAAGATATGACGTCAATATGCCATTCCCTACCCAAGGACATACCATGGCGGGAAATCGGCCAAATCCCTTCGTCGTACCGAGGAGAGGCAGGACATTGGCATGTTGGAGATTGAACCACACTTTGATTTCCCGCCGAAGCCTCTGCTCATGAGATCAGTCAAGGAAAGGAGAAAATGCAAACCTGGTTCTGTAACGAATGGAACACGTTACCTTTTTCTTTTTTGCAAAGTCACCCTCAACTCCAGAGTAGGTCTTGATGGCCTTTACGGCAACCTGTCATAGATGTTTCACTAATTTTTTCATGGAAGCGTAGGGGAGAACGTACAATGATGGTATCTCCATTTTTTTGCATCGTCCCTCGGTATATATCAGCAAATCCGCCTGACGCGATCGGGTCGTTGCTATCTCGAGTCACCTGATCGGTAAGATCATTCGGATCGAGTTTCATATCCACGTCGATGACGTCCGCCTCCAATCTAAAGAGTCTGTCAATTCCTGGCGATGAGGGGATGCCGCAAGAAGGTGTCACATAATGACGCACTTGCCTCCTTCGGGCTGGTCGGCTTGGCTATGTGACGAACGCTTCTCGATCTCGGCAAGACAGAGCTCAAACACTTTGCCTAGATATGGTCTTGAGTCGAGAGTGATGAGGAGGAGGGAAGTAGACGTACCGACGTTGGTGTTGTTCTTTGCACTGGTTTCGACCCAAACCGACTTGTTTGATTTGGCAAGTTCCTCGCCTTCGTCGGGCTGAACCTGTCTGCTACTCGGGGTGTGTGAAAGGGGAAGAGTGAGGTGGGAACAGGGGACATACATGGACTGTAGATCTGTCTTTGCACCCACCATCACGCATGGTATGTCTTTTTTTCCGCAGAAATCGAGAATCTTGTCGTAGACAATCTTGACTATCTCGAAGGACCTTCTGGAAGTGACGGAGTACACAAGTACGTAACCGTGTATGCCGATGGCGTGCTTTGAGTTGAAAATACAGTACTCATCCTGAGGGTGAAATTATGAGATGCAGGGTGGAGAATGGATACGAACCTGGCCCGCTGTGTCGATGATGTCACAATCGTATTTGACGCCCTGGTAGACGACGCCTTTTGAAAAGGTGTTCTTGATGGTTGGGTAGTAGGCCTCTACGAAGTAATTTTCTATGAACTGGATGACAAGAGAGGATTTGCCTGACGACAAGTGTGAGGGAAGGGAGAGGTGGAGCACGGTTGCGTACCGACTGAGCGGGATCCGAGTACGGCGATTTTTCTCTTTCTCGCTATATTGGTGGCCATATCGGAGGGAGGGGAGAGAGAGAGAAGAGTACGATAAGGGGATGAGGGAGAGAGTTATATAGCTCAATCTCGAGCGCTCGAGCATGCAGGGTCCGAATCCTCGTGCCGGCCATTAGTAAATTGTCAGACTTTATCAAGCTTATTTTCCCGGATAAGCGCTGCAAGCGTGCACAAGGGAATCTGGCTTTTTCTGTTTTCGTTTGATGAAAATGCATGCTAGCAAGCCGACGAAACGTATTGGGCAAGCATAGAAAGCAACAAGTAAATTAAGCGCAGATGTAAACTGCACGCAAAAAACCGATGGCGGCGATCAGAAAGTCATAGAGTTGAAGAGATACCATGAGGTAGTACAAAGAGGTTGAAACAAACACAGTAGATGCCAGCGAGACAGAAGACTAAGTGGGTGAACAGCAAATATGGCTAAGATGTGAACGCGAAAGCTCCTGGGAAAGGGAAATATGTGCAGTCGTACAGCTACCGGATTACTTAAACGTATGGTAGTTCTACCTTACCTACTGTGTAGTCTACAAGACTACTCCTCCCAATATTGTCACGCACGCAGATCGACAATTGAATCTTGCCAGCCGGGGCATCAGCGTCAATGTCAAGGATTTGGTGCTTCCGGTTTTAAGTTTCTGCAACTGCTTTACGGACAAATGCAGGACCCCTTCTCTCCGTGGATTGCATGTAACCCGCGTGCATAGTACATGGCGAATTAATTGACCATTGACCATCTAGAATTCTTTCTTGTTGTCAAATACACCTCCCCACCTGAAGGAGAATCCATCCATGCCGAGGCTTGAGTAGGAATCAAATTCGTCACCTGATGAGCCGTCCAGCATCGGATGCGTCAGACTCGGCAGCGTGGCTGAAAAGGTGTATTTGAACAACTCACAAGGTATCGTTGACCAGGTACAAAGGGGCTTTGAATGCAACCCTCGAGTGCCGATATGCCAGGAACATCCCAGACTGTTACTTGCGCTGTTCGCTTTGATGGATACTTGAAGGTTCGAGTATCCTTGACGACAACAACACAAAAGGCCTTCACGTCCCGTGGCGGACAAATTGACTGCATCGTCATCAGCAACATACGCGCAACAGGAATTTTAACAATGTCTCATACCTCTAGCTCTTCATCAATTTCTTTCGAAGCTTCATCCCGATCCTGGACAGCCCTTTCTCGGATATGTTGAGCCAGCCAACCAGCATCTTCAGGATCGATAGACGCTATAATGTTCTTGGCTGCCTCGACGTCTTCCTGGAACGAATCGTACAAGTCATAAACATTGTCGGGTGGACTGTCTGTCAAAAATATAATATTAAATATCGACCACTCGGTTAAAAGTATATTGCTTCACCATCGTGTCCGGGTTTGAATCTCGAACCCGCACGTTGTTCGAGACGCTCTGCATAATCCAGCAATCTGTACCTGCGCTTTTCATATTCAGACCATAATTTTGAAGCATGCGATTCTCGCTTCGTCTATGGGCAATAAGTAACGAGTCAACGAGAATTCTAGTAGCCACACCTTCCATTGCGTGCTCAGCTTTAACTCTTCTTTTCCATCATGCGGCCCCTCTCTTTGTTTCTGACCATTGGCGTCCTCGACAAATTCTACGTACGCAACAGGATACGCCTATTCAAACATTAGAGTACTCCATGGAGCTCAGAACCGCCATACCTTTGTCACCGTCAGCATCATGACTGCGACATTACCGCCGTCTGCTGTCAAACTGTTTAATGTAGCAATCATCGGACCACGTTTAAAACCGAGCTTTGCATGCCACGGTGCCATGTGGGTCGAATTTCCGGTTAACAAGAGAACGTTGGAGTTGTACGCATCCAGAATTTCACAACCATCCTTGCGCTCCGCCAAGAGCTACACGCCGTTGAATAGAACAAACATATTTCCGACGACGGCTGAACTGACCTTTGCACCTGCTAGAGCAAATTTCCGACCTATCTTTATTTTTCCCCCTTTCACAGCTCGCGCCAGTGGGGCATCGATGCGCGCACGTAGCCTATACCAACCATCCGTCAATTCGAGCTCAGGATGAGCTTGTATACCGCCAACAGGCCAAATTATGTCCGAGATACAAAGTACCATCGGCGATTCAGCAGATGCATCCCTGGTCGTTATCAGTCGGAATGGTGGACGGGAGGACCCATTCAAGTCTCGTTCGTATCTGACAGCACAATTGAACTGCAGGGTTTAAATCGCTCGGGTTGGTCTGCTAACCTGTACATGAACTGACGCATGACTTCTGGCCAACACCAACGTTTCTTCAAAGGGTCACTTTCGTTCGTAGGATCAAGAGCGACCATACCAGCCAACTTCCAGAGAATCAATGGCCAATGATTATCAACCCACGCTTGTTTAGCAAGCGTGCAACCCCTTTCAGATAGTTCTTCGAGTACGGCGGAGCGACCCAAAGCAAGAGGTGAAGACATATCAAGTGGACTTAGGGGAGAGCATGATCGGATTGAGAAAGCACAAAACGGGGCAGTCCTGAGGTTCACTTGACCGAGTTCTTTGAGATTTCTAAGTAATGTTTCAGAATGGACCGAATATTCAAAGAAAAGGGAGAACAACAGACATCCCCATGTCTTCGAGCTGTTGGGCAGTGTAGGCTTGTGGACGCAAGTCAGACAAAGCAAGCGTCTGCCTGCCATGAGCAGGAGCTAATGCATGAATCATGTTTCAATGAGAGAATGACAAGTACACAGCTTGCGCTCACTGAGATCAAAGACTCTGTGAACACTGACCTGCTTGCTCACTCGCGTCGATGGCGGGATCGATGGCGGATATATACGGTTCATGGGCATGCTAGGATTGGAGGGAGTTGTCGGAGGTTTTACATGACCGGCATCGAGTTTACTTGCAGTGCCATGCTGTCCAGCCTTGAACGGTGTCACAAACTTTTGTCTTGTCCCAGCTCCACGTCTAGGTGTCAAACCTAGTGGTCTCTGAGTTGTGGCATGGTTGACGACCGAAGATGAACGTAGTGGCAATATGGGCGGGGTGATTTGGGAGGGGAGAGTGGTAGAAGATAGTTGATGAATAGGCAGAGGCGAACCGACACTCGGGACAGATACCTGTCGATGGGACGGTACGGAAGGCGACGCGCAAATCGAAGGGGGTTTGAAAGATCTGGTCTGCTGCTTACCACCCAAACTCTGCAACGCGCTCTGGGATGTTGATAGTTTGGGACAGGGCGTCTCGGGTGCCAGCACAGACGAGAGTGCACTCCTCGCCGAGGCAAACATAGCGCGTGGAGGGGAGGCGACTTGGGGGGAGTCGGGCTCCTTCTGCGTCGAAGTGTGGTGGTCGTCCTCTTGCCATTTCTTTATCTTCTCCTCCGCGTCCCGCAGGGCAGCGGCCGAGGGAACGAAGAGTGAGCGATCAGACCCGCCGGCGAGAGACGGTCGCTGGAAGCCGGGCATCGATACGGCAGCGGGGACAAAGGAGTCCGACTTGAACCAAGCAGCATAGTCGATGTCTGGTGGTGGGTCGTCGTCCGGCACGTCTGCGGGGAGGGTGGGCCTGGAGAACACGGCGGCGGGCGTGAAAGCAGGGTATATGCGGTCTGTTTTGGCGCAGAACGGGTTGTCGTCGTCGTCGCGGTGGGACTGGGAGGGCTGTGGGCCGTCGTCCTGGCTGAGGATGTGTGTTTGTTCGTCAAAGGACGGGGAGGAGAGGCGGATACGTTTTGTGGGATTGGGCATAATGGTCGCGTCGCGGAGGAAAGAGACGTCGCCTGTCATCTCGCCAACACGATTGACCGACTCTGCTTTTGCATTCCCTGCATTCCCCGCCGACCGCACGCCGGCTCCTCCGCCACTGGCACGCCGACCACGACCTCCCCTCCGATGAATGGTGCAAACGCCCAACCAAAGCCCCCTCCATCCGGCCCCGCCCCCCTCGCGCCTCAGTCCCAGTCCCCAACGACCTCGCGTCCCCCGCTCCACCCCTCCACCCCGAACGGCACCCAGAAGGCAAAGAAGAAAAACGATGCCCCCGTCGATCCCGCCGTCATGTACGAGAGTCTCAAAAATCGCATCGCTGCCCTCGAAGAGGAGGAGGTCCTCGAGGAGGAGGAGGAACGCCGGTTTGGTACGCGCTCTCCCCTTCTCCCTCTCCTTCCTACCATGTCTCCCAGCCGAGGAGGCCGTCAAGTCGGTCAAAGGCATGGGCGAGAATGCCATCCACGCCAAGTACATCGAACTAGTATGTCCTTCATGATGTGCACGGCGTGCCTTCACCTCCTCTCCCGCCGATTTAGTTTGCCGAGCTCAAAAGGCTCGAACGGGATCATGCAAAAGAGAAGCAAAAGCTTGTCAAGGACAAGGATGCCGGTTCGTCCTACCCATTCCCCGCCCCTGCTTGGCTCTCACCTCGATACCAGCCAAAAGTCAGCTAACAAAGGCGAATCAGACCAAGGCGAAAATGGAGAATCTAGCCCGGGAATTGCAAAAGGTGACCCATCAACTCCATTTTTTCAGAAATCCGTTAATTGCTCGCACAGGATAACAAGCGACTGCGGGTGCGCACTAATCGCTGGAACCTTTTCTGTACGTGTAACATTCATCCAGGAGGACAGCAAGCGCCTCGCACAGTGTGTAGAAGAAGCTCAGGAAGAGGTCCGTAGGTCTTTCTCCATTCCGTCTGCTCGTCTGACACCCCGTAGATCCTGCAAATGAAAAATGACATGTCTAAACGAGTCGACAAGGCAAAAATGCAAGACATGAAATACCGCGACATGCCCGACATTGTAGTCAAGGTCGTTTGTCGATATCGGGCAGAACTTTTCTTCAAGATTTCACGCAAAACTAAGCTTTCCAGACTTTTCAATGCATGGACGGATAGGATGGAAGGCACAAGTACAAGGAAGGGTGACGGGAAAGCAACCATGCCTGCTGCGGCACCTATGAATGGATCTGCGAAAGCCGAAATTGCAAGTACACACTCATGGAATTCTACCAGTACATCATCCATGCATTTCCTATTCTCCCATAATGGGCGGACATTGGATGCAGACCACACACCAGAGGAACAGGGCATGGAGGACGGCGACGAGATTCTTGCTGTGGAACTCATGGACTTGACCGAGGGTGCTGGTTCAGATGTTCTAGTGAGTTGCTGCGAAAAGTACAGAGTATCATTTTTTATATTGGTTGTTAGGACGACCTACCCGAACACCGTCGCCAGAAACTCAAAAAGAACTGGACAAATGACCCTGCCGAGTAGGTTATTCGGTTATCCTTCTTTTCTTCTTTATTGACATCTCCCCAGAGCAAAACGTTCGCTAGAGGAAATCTTTGACAACGTGTACGTACTTGTAAATTGCCATCGTGATTGGCTCGCTTACATTTGATAGCGTGCGGGAACGTCTAAAAGAAGTGCTTCGCCAATACGAGCTTCGAGAACGACACTTTGAGTGCGTGATTCGATCGAAAGAACTCGAGGTGTTACTCTCCCGTGCTCGAGCCGCGGAGCAAAAGCAACTTGCAGACGGAGAGAAAACCCGAGCTGAAAAGATGGATGAAGAGGTTGGCTACGACGTTTTGTTGTGATATGGCCTTTTTATCTGACGGATCCAGGCTCGACGCTTTCAAAAGGACCTCGAGGACGCACAGAATAACCAGACGATGCTCATTGACAAGCTAATTGCATGCTGTAAGGAGGTGGGAGCGGTGTTATTCTCACCAAGCGATTATGCTAATAGATGAGCAGCCGAATGCGGAGCGCACACATCGACTATTTGCGTCACTTCGAGAAGAGCTGGAGAAGCGAGGTAAGATGTCGGACGGTAATGGTCTAGTGGGCTGAATGTATGCGAGCGTGGCGTGCATGCAATACATGTCAGGCAAACAGCCTATTCCTGTCCGAGTGGACATTACAATGTGGAAAGTGATAGTACAGCGTCCACGGGACATGACAGCCCGAGATCGAGGCCAACGACATGCTTTACACTTTTACACCAAAACATCCAACTCTTCCAGATTCGCGACATAACCCGACTTGGCAAAAGTCTTGCCCTTGACAGACTCCAATCCTTCTCCTGCATACGTGACAAGTGGCGAAAGCTCAATCTCGACACCCTCCTTCAGACGAGCACCAGCATTTTCCAAGAACCGTCGGTGCTGATCCAACAGATCGCGGCGGCTGGTCCCTGGGTCGTCTGACCCAGTACCGGGCGCATTTTTCAAGGGACTGAACTCCTCCTTCCGAACGACCTCGAGAACGGCAAAGTTGTTGGTGAACGGGAAGACGTCGAATACAAACAATTCAAGCTTCATCCCGTTTGGCTTGTTAGGTTTCACGATTTTGCCGGATTCCAGATCGACGGTTGGGATCTTCTTGTGAGCGATGTGGTAAGCGAGATCGTTCTCGAAAGATTCGACCGACTTGAGGAAGGCAGTGGTATAAAAGTGATTGGCGATGTTACCAGCGTTGAAGCTGAGTTCTCCGTTTGAATTCCTTTGCTCAGCCTGCTCCTTTGTGATTTCAGAATACTCCACAACGCTGTACTTTTCTCCACGGCGAGCAACGACGCCAACCGACTCTGTTGGTGACGTCTTTGGCACCACCTTTGCCGCACAGTCAGCTTGTCTGGCTATGCAGTAGCCGAGAAAGACGGGATCGGCGACCTTGACAAGGCAGTTGTCGACGCAGTAGGCATGAACGTATTGGATCTTGCGATCGGAGAGATCAGAAAGGACCGAACGCGACTTGTCGGACGAGGACAGAGGAGCACGAGTAGCAGCGTAAAGGCCGCCGTTCCCATCGGGAGCAACGGCGACGCGAGAAGTGGTTTCAAGCATGATCTTACCCTGCGTGGTAAGGCAGGGCAGGGTACCTATGAAGCAGATGAAATCAGTAAAAATCGGCGAAGAAAGACGCGAACAAGACGCGTCACCTTGTTCAAAAATGACAACGTTCTTTGCTTCGAGACCAAAGTGATCGTTGGTGGCGAAGAAAGATTCCGTCTCGCGGCGGGTGGGTCCGCTGGTCATCACATACCAAGGGATGACGACGGAGCCTTCGGGTTTTTTGAACGTGGTCTCGGCGACCGTCTGGAGACGTGCGATGCGCTCAGCTTGGTATTGGAAGAGGGATTTGTGGGATGGGAGGCCGATGTCGTAGCAGCCCTTGGGAGCGGAGCTACCGAGCCTTGTGCCCTGACCACCAGCCATGAGGAGGACGCCGACTTGGCCGTCTGCAATGGCTCGAAGACCGAGCTGACCCCATTCATCTGCCTTGGTAGAACTGGCGGAGACGGAGTCACGGGCCTCGGCGGGGAGGGGTACGATGGCGTCGGCGACGTGATTAGGATCGGTGGCTTGATTCTCTGTGGAGGTGGCCTTTTGGTAGACCTTGTTGACGCGCACGACATCGATGGCATCGAGCTGGCGGATAAGGGAAGTCCGCTCAGGATCTGTAAGTTTTGACCAGAACGAAAAGAGATGGCCTTGATCAGCCTCTTGGTATCGTTTACGGGTATTTTCTGCGGTCATAGTGAGATATGATGAATAGGGAATGGAGAGAGACGGAGTGGGCCAAGGGGAGTTCAGTTCAGTATTTAAACTAGCCTCTCGCTCGGTAGCACCCGAATGGAACTCCACTAACGGCGTGCGCAGAGTCCAGACTGCACACCAAGGTTTATCGCACCACCGACGACGACGCGCAGCGTTCGACCTGCGCAAGAGCTGATCGCACGGAACGGGTCACGCAAACTTGGCACCGGGCATTTGAATGGAGCATGACGAGAAAGGGTGCTAAGAACGCATAGCTCCGTAGAGACTGGTGCGGCCCAGGAACACACCGTTCGTCACGTTCGTCAAGCGGGGTCTTCCAAAAAAACCGACCACTTCGGATAGCTCGCCACCCGAGCTGGAAACGTGCACATCACTAACCGCAACGGAACTTCCGGTGGATGCGCTGAGGAGCAGCCCATGGATCGCCGACCGGTCGTGCTAGAGTTGCAATGGCTTCTTCCCGAAACGATTCTTGGTACTTCCGTTGTCTTGCCAAGAACAAGTGTTCTCTCTGATCACGCTTCTAGCGCTTGCATAAATCGGGCTAAGCAGCGGAACACACCCAAACAACGGACCGTCCCTTGTACATCGTTGTACCCGAACTTCGGCAAACAATACATGCCGTCCATGCATGGTTGTTCGCCGCTCATGATCAGCCCTCGTGAGTGGTGTCACCACATGACCGTACGAAATTTGGCAAGCGGGCGGCAATGCAAATATGTACTTCTGAGGTGATTCCGGTTTATTCACCCTTGGCTATATATAAATGCAAGCACGCCAATTTCCTTCGCCGTGTCGCCCACCCATCTTCCCTCACCTCTCATGCTTTCATTCCAGAGACTGTGTGGTTTGACGTTGGTGGGACTTTCCATTGCAAGAGGTGCACTTTCCTTCGAGCCCGGCTTTTCTTACGGAACAGAGAAAGTTCGTGGTGTCAACCTTGGTGGATGGCTTGTGCTCGAGGTGTGTGCCCAACCCTACGCTCACTTTCTTCGCGTAACTTGTACCCACTCTCTAGCCATGGATCACCCCAAGCCTATTTGACAACACTGGAAACAATGCCATCGTCGACGAGTGGACGTTCTGTCAGTATCAAGACTACAACACGGCATTGGATGTTCTACAGAACCACTGGAACACATGGATCACTGAGAATGATTTTGCTGACATCGCCGCTGCAGGGTATGAGATTACCTTTCGAATCCTGACGTTATTATTAACCAGGTTCTGCAGGCTGAATCATGTGCGCCTTCCAATTGGCTACTGGGCATTCGAAGTTGGTCCTGGAGAACCATACATCCAAGGACAGTTACCCTACCTACAGAACGCAGTACAGTGGGCTGCAAACTACGGATTGAAAGTCATCGTAGATCTTCACGGCGCGCCAGGAAGCCAAAATGGGTCTGTGCCGCATGACCTGTATCACTTGACATTTCTTGATCTTTTTGATAGGTACGATAATTCTGGTCACAGATTGCCGTCTCCCACTTGGCAATCGAACCAAACAAATATTGAACGGACTGATGCAGTCCTCAAAACGATTGCCTCTATGTTTGTTGGTCAGCCGGGCGTTGTGCCCATCATCGCACCCCTGAATGAGTGAGTTTTCGCATGCAAGGCTGCAGGCAGTTGCCCATATTTTGACATCAGGCCTGCGGGATATGTTGGAGAGGCCGTTCTTGCAGCTGCAACGCAGTATTGGTATGATTCGTATGGGAACATAAGGTGGTCCCTCCATTCTGATTCGCCTGCTATGCGAGTGTTCATTTGATCTGACAGATACCCAGACGACACGACTCAGACGAGTAACACTGTTGTGCTCATACATGACGCATTCCAGCCGCTCAGTTATTGGGACGGCTTCATGACCCCGCCGAACTATCAAGGAGTAGCCATGGACACGCATATCTATCAAGTCTTCAGCAATGCTGTGAGTGTATCTTGATGCATCCTGGTCTCGTGGCTAAGAAAAGGCTATTATTAGGGGAACGAGATGTCTTACCAACAACACATCACTACGGCTTGTCAGACACAGTCTACCCTAGCGGATTTCGATCTTTGGCTTTTTGTGGGAGAATGGTCTCCTGCGATGACTGACTGTGCGAAGTACTTGAACGGACGTGGCATTGGCTCACGTTACGCTGGCACCTATCCTGGCTCCACGGCAGTCGGAAGTTGTAGTGGCTTGACTGGCAGTGGATCTACCTTCAGTCCGACCTACAAGACGTTCCTCCGGCAAATCTGGGAGGCTCAGGTCATCTCATACGAAGCAGCTGCAGCTGGTTGGCTACAGTGGACGTGGAAGGCGGAGAATGCGGATGAGTGGACATATCAAGCTGGACTCCAATACGGATGGATACCCCGGAGTCCTACCTCCTACCAATACCCTAATATTTGCGGCTGAAGGGTTTTCTTTCTTTCCTTTTTTGATTTTAGAACTGAGTGGATTTGGATTTCGATGAAGCAATATATACCATTGAGCGAGATAACAAAGATACTGGAAATACTCGATTACGCTCCTGCGACCCCGTACTTACGAAGTGTCGCTTGCCAATCCCCGAGTAGTCCTCTACCCATAGTAACTATGGTAGGTTTATTACCAGAGTGGGGGCCAAAAAGGCGATTCGCGACTCGTCTGACATCCTCGGGAGTGACCTTTTCAATTGCCGCTGTCATGTCCGTCATGGGTATCTTGCGCCCATGTACGAGAATCTGTAACACGAGGATCAATGCATTATAAACGGAACAGGCTTGTTCCGTCCCACCTGACGACCAAGGTCCTCAACCTCCACCGCCCTGCTTTCCAGCGCCATCATCAAACTAGATTGCAGTTGGTTCTTCGCGCGCTGGAGCTCCACATCTGGCACGTTTTGGTATATCAACAAGCTCAGCTGATGTACCAGATGAGGAAGAATTTGGGCGGGAGTATTACCCCGCTGTTTGGGGATGTCAGGTACAAACGACGCCCACAATCCAAAGAGGGATGAATCGGTGTAAATATGGTGGAAAGATGCGCAATGGTCTATTTGAGGGAAATGATTGAGGATGTGAGTGTATAATCGGGAATACATTCCCTTCCCAGGGCCACCTACGAAGAATGAGAAACGAACGGCAAGATCAAAGTAAGCCTTACCCGCTGAGAAGCTACCTCCACCCCCAAGAAGAACTTGCATAGTCGCCAGTGTATATATATCATCGTCATGAATACCGACGCCCTCGAAAGCAAGGTAGAGATGATCGAAATCGGTTTCGACGCTTGGAATATGCTTAACGCCACCAACATAATGGGATCGCGGGTTTAAGAGAGGGGGAGTATCCCTTGAACCAGGGTTCGGATACAAGTATGACGATGCAGCACGCGTCAATGACTTGTACAATGATGGCGATGAAGTCGGCAAAAGATTTGGTGGTATGGTCTGAGCGGTCGAAGGGCGTGGGGAAGGAGGCGCCGGAGGTGGCGAGAATTTGAGCGTCGAAAAGTGCTTGTCGACGAGTTCGACCAACTGCTCGTGTCGTATCCCAGCACCCGCCACAACCATGCGTTCTGGACGATACCAGTCAGAGATGCACTGGCGTAAGAGGTCACCAGTAATGAGATCGATACGGTCGTCTGGGCAGACCAAAGGATTCCCGAGACCTTCCTCGCCATATGCTACTCCATGGAGTACTTCAGGTAATACCATGTCTGGTTTGCTGCTGAGTTCCCGAAGTTCATAAAGGGCGGCGTCCTTCTGGATTCCCAATTCCTCCAACAATAAAGCGGGGTTGAGGACAGTGTCGGATATCAAAGATAGCGCTAGAGGGGTCGCTTGATCGAAATGGGACGACTGGTACATGATTGATTCTCGGGAGGACGAGCACATTATTTGTCCTCCCAGTTGGTCCATTGCAGCAGCCATGTCGGCTGCAGAGCGAGAGTGTGTCGACTGCAGGTATTCGCGTTAAACCAAATGATTTTATAACCATACAGTACGTGCCTTGAAGGCCATTCTGTCTAAGAAATGGCTTGCCCCTGAGGTCGACGGAAGTTCATGACGTGAGCCAGCATCGATGTACAGTCCGACGGAAGAAAAATGACCGGGAGTGGACTCTGTAGCAACCCGAATTTTGTTGGGGAGTGTGGTTATCTGGAATGGCGGCAGAGATACTTGGGAGAGTTGTCGACGATTCCCGAAAACATTTCCATGTCGAATGGCTGAACCTGCTGTTTTCTTCATGGGCAATGGACAAGAAGTGTCAGCAGCCACTCGCGATCACAAAACACCACGCTTACGTCAGGAACTCTAAGCGAGCCTTCGGGACGCAGGATCCCCGTGCAGCAGGACGTAAGAGGACTTTCGATTCTTAGATGAAGAAATTTACGGAGCAGGCCGTGAAAGAATACAAGGACGCATTCGAAAGGTTCGATGGAGCCTTTACGTTGAAGGAATTATAAAAACGGCTGATTGAAAAGGTTATAGTAACTACATTGAAAAAAAAAGTAGACCCCACCGTGGTTCGAACACGGGACCGCACGATCTGCAATCGTATGCTCTACCACTGAGCTATGGAGTCACCTTATAGAGTGTTCACGGTGGAGAGCTATTACAATAATCGAAACGATTCGATCGTGCAAATAACGTTATCTATTGCATGGTCTAATGGATGTCTTCCCCCACTGTCCATTTGGCAAACTCTAGAACCTCTACTCCTCCCTCTTCACCATCCTTCACCATCCCACGTTCGCGACTCCATTCACGCAAGGCGGCACGAACAGTGAGTTGACCTCCGGGCCTCATAAACGGTTGGTTGTACAATGAAGTTTCGTCCGTAGCGGATTGGATGGACGTCGTCTCAAAACCAGTGATCTGCCGGGCAACGGCGCGCTCGAGTCGTTCCATGTCCTGTACAAAAGTTTCCGATTCAAGATGGCTAGCTAGATCTGGAGCCTTCAGCGCAAGTACAGCAAGCGAACCGATGCGACCATGCGAGTCGGATGATCCGTGCGTGTATGAAGCTAGCCGCAATCCAAGGGTTCCGGTTGAACCTTGCAGAGGGTTGTGAACCAGAGCAACCGCCCGTTTCAGCAATACTTTTTCGCCAACTTTTGCGATTAGATCCTGAACGGAACTAGATACCGTGGATGATAGTCGGAGACCTGGGTTGTTTCGTGAGAGGAGAGGGGCATCATTAAGGACATGCAATGGGCAGGGCTGGATGAAATTCGGTGATTGAGTGTGTTCCGAGAGGAATGCGGTGGTGTGCGCAATGTCGGCAGCAAGTTGGGTGAATAGATCGTTTCTTGCGACA
Source organism: Austroboletus novae-zelandiae (assembly GCA_038090275.1). Classification (NCBI taxonomy): domain Eukaryota; kingdom Fungi; phylum Basidiomycota; class Agaricomycetes; order Boletales; family Boletaceae; genus Austroboletus; species Austroboletus novae-zelandiae. Next base: position 53,615 of record JBBPML010000061.1, on the reverse strand, counting down.
AAATCAGTTTCGCAGTTCAACTCGACCATGGCTGCTCGAAGGCCACCATTCAACGCCGAGGACGATCCGCCGCGGGAGAGTACGCAAACACTAACGAGTCCTTCTCGTGCTTCCCGACTGGCAACCTTGACAGCCTTTTCAGCGCCAGAAGTAATTAGATCCTGCTGCAGCCACTCCAACGCTGCATCTAAATTGTTCCCGTTCGAACCGAGTGCCTCGCGAGCCTTAGAAATCGGCACGTCCGTCATTTTCCGGAGCTGGGCCACTAGCTGTAGCGAGGGCTTGGAGGCAGTAGAATACAAGAGAAAATTGGAGGTGCGACACGCCAGCAACGTTCGCTTGAGTCCTCGTGGAGCAGTGTGCAGCAGCATGCGGTCCTAGTGGTAGAAAAGCGTTGAGTGCAAGATCATAAAAAAAGTGTCCCATATGAGTTCTGGCACGTGACTCAAAAACCTAGTCTAGTCAAGTATAATACCAAATTTGCTGCAGCTCTGAAATGGACTTCGACTTCAAGGTGCCTTCCACCATTCCTCAGGATTTGCTCCTTATCCAAAACCTGATTGGAGCCATCCATCCCCGCGCTGTAACTGTGGAACAAGCTTTGGAATCGCTGGATTCTAGTGATGACTCCAATGCCAGCACAAAAGATGATGTAGAAAGTGAAGACGAGGTAGAGGCAGATCTCGCTCTTCAAGAAGAAGATTGTGGAGTGTCTGCGTGAGTATATCAAAACATTTTATCAGAAGGCATATTGACTCCATCGTTAGAACAGCATCAGATTCAGACTCTGAGCTACATTCAAATACATCTTCTGACTCGGAAGAAGACGCAAACGATGTATTTCTGGAGAAAAAGCCAAATGATGGCGTCGAGGATGAAGAATCAAGTATGACCACGGCTGCCGGTTATCTTCAGACCAAGAACGAAATTGTCGACACACACATAATGGTTCCCACCATCTCCGAAGTGGAACCACATGATACACTAGAAAAGGTCGGGGAAATCATGAGTATATTCGGGAACATCGTGATCGTGAAAGGTCTCCCTGTGGATCACGTACATTCCTTATCAAAGCGAGCTCTGGACGCCGAGTCCTTGCTTGTATTTGAAGACCGAAAGGTTCTTGGATATGTAAGCGACTCTTTTTTGTGCGATATAGCCGCCTTACATGTGCTGGTAGATATACGAGACGTTCGGACCAACATCTCAACCGCTGTATCAGGTTAAATTTAACCATGACTACTCGCTGGATACCGACAAAATCCGGCTGTCCCGCGAAGTATTCCATGTTCCAAAACGAAGTCATTTTGTGTTTGTAGAACAACTCAAACAATTACGTGGCAGCGACGCCAGTAATATCCATGACGAAGAACCCGCAGAAGATGAGGCTGAGTTTTCTGACGACGAAAAAGAGGCTGCATTCAAAGCCGAGCGCAAAAAGTGAGTAAAATGCCATTATTCGGGATTTTCGGTAACCTACGGCTGTAGGCGTGGTCGTTCTATATCATCCTCTAGGCAGTCTACCCCAGCACGGTCTCGGGTCAACATTGATGACATGGTTCAAACAACATATGCCGGTTCCAACCCATACGAAGCTCATGGGCCCTATGATGATGACTTTCACGTGACAGGGCCGTCGCGACCGCCACCGGCACCATATGACGACCCGTATGCTGACATCCCCACTTCAGATGTTCGCGCGCATCCCACGGGAATGAATGGTGAATTTAGAAGGGGGCCAAACGATGAAAGTGGTGGAGATGGACCACAAACGTCCAGTGGGCGCGTCTCCAGTCGGGGCACCCGAGGAAGGGGATATCGGAATCGTCAATCCTCAAGACGAGGCTATCGTCACGCTTCTGTATCCCAACGAACGTTCGATCCGGGTGCAGATCGGACGTCGTTCCCACAGACCGCGCGAATGAACGAATGTGCGATTGACCGTGCGATTACACCCAATTCCCTTGTTCAATCGGCTCCCAACGCTTGGTTTTCTCCCGAAACACACGAATTCCAACAATATCAACAACCCTTTATTCAGCCACACATCAATCCGCTATTTGCATCTATCTTTGGAATGAACTTACCATCGGGGTCCATGGTTCCCTGGATGCCTCAGAATCCGCATAACCACGCACGGCAACCGCAGCATTGGGATGACACGTGGACAGTGCATGATGGCGCAGGTTCTGAAGATCAAGGGGATGCGTATAGACCGATGTAGTCCATTCAGAGACTTGGATGCTGGCAAGCGTTTCATTCTCACATAGCATTGCCCAGGTTGACAAACATTTTTGGAATAATTCAATAATGGAATCATTCCATCAATTTCGGCAGGTGTGATGGAAGTAATCCTAGTTTGGTCTGTGCCAGCCGCTTTTCCAGCGGAAGCACATGGACGTCTCCTGAGGCGCAGGAAGTCACGCACGATGAGCGCAGAACATCATATGCAACGAACCTCGGTCAACGTGCGATTGGTAACCAGCCAACACTGATTAGATTAGCTTCCATCCGTCGGTATAAATACCTGAGCCAGTTAGAGGGTCGACATCCTCCTCAGAAATATGTTATCTTTTATCCTCCTGGCTCAACTTTTTGGCTCATCGCTTGCAACGACCAGCATAAGTTCCGGTTGTTCTACATCCGGACCAGCATCTTGTTCCATTTCCCCGTCTGACACATGCTGCACCGAATACCCAGGTGTATGTCTCTTGATACGCCCCGAACAAATTCCATTTACTCATATTTAATTTATCGTAGGGTTTATTATTGCAAACCCAGGTATTTTCTCGCAAATTGGACCGTCCATGTGACTCACTAATCTCTGAAGTTTTGGGATACTAATGTCGCTGGTAGTCCTACTAACAGCTGGACCATCCATGGTGAGTATTATTCCGCCAAGAACGAAGTACGCGTAAAACTGACTCCGGCAGGCCTCTGGAATGACAAGTGCGTTTGTCGGAAAGTTTTCACGCGCTTCGCACTCATCAGTTACCCTTATTCAACAACAGTTGCAATGGCTCATACCTGGAAAATTGCGATTCTTCACGGAACTATGATATTTACCAGGTTTGCTACGAAAAACGACTTGAGAAAGTGAAAGTTCTGACGTGCTCGCGTATAGCTTCTCACAGAACAGGGCGCCACGTCTACGCTGGACTACATGGAACAATATTGGTTGAACGATAACGGTAACAACCAGGAACTCTGGAATGTGTGTGATGCTGTGACTACATGAATGTCTTCCTGATGGCGGTCTAGCACGAGTGGTTGACTCATGGCACGTGCTTCAGGTAGAATTTAAGCTGCCTTGTACTTTCAGACGGTTTCTGATTTCGGATTCCTGACAGCACGCTCGAACCTTCTTGCCTGCCGTCGGGCAGTCCCGTCGGAGCCGAGGTAGGCGATGAGCTTGTATTATGGGCATATGTATAGTTAACATTGCTCACCAAGGCTGTGGCATACTGCGAGACCATCGTCGAGCTCTTCCAGACCCTTCCAACGTATACATGGCTCGCAAACGCCGGAATTACACCTTCTTCGTATCAAACCTACTCGTTCTCGGACGTTCTTTCTGCGCTTCAACAAGGTTCTGGTGTAAGTACATGTTCACAGAGCGCGACTTGTACCTGATATTTCTTGTCCTAGTATACACCTTATCTCCAATGTGACTCAAGTGGCAACTTGTCGCAAATTAGCTGGTACTTTAATCTACAGGGATCAGTTATAGACGGGACGTTTGACGCAATCAGTAAGCGCACGTCGTCTCGCACTTCAGATTTCGATGTTGATGATCGCTACCTAGATTCCACCGATTCTAGCAATTGTCCAAACGACGTCCAGTACCCTCCGAAAACAGGCTGATCATTTGTAGTAGGTAGTCGTATGTCTAGTGATAAACAAGGAAATGCATCATGCCTCTTCCTCTCGATCACCCATGCCTTCGTCTGGACGTCCTGGGACAGACATTTTCGATCGAAAAGTGTGCTCCAACGGAAGAAATACCACACACGGCTCTCCATGAGCTGAGTGCGCCCAAGACATCGGGGATCGTCTCGATCTCTCGGACGGCGGAAGAGATCTCCATCGTGTGCGAGGCGGACGGGGAGAGCGGGGAGTGGAAATGCATCAAGATAGCGGGTCCGATGGAATTTGGTTCGCTGCGTGGATGGCTGCGATTCCGTGTGCTGACTGGACAGCAGAGCTCACCGGGGTCATCTGCGCCTTTACGACGGCTCTGAAGCGTGCTGGGATCCCTGTGTTTGTGACTTCTACGTGGTGAGTAGACGTTTGAGTCGGAGGTGCGCTCTGCTGCATCGGTGGTGTAGGAACACGGACTATGTGTTGGTGCCAAAGGACAAGATCGAGGGTGCGGTACAAGCGCTGCGTGGGGACGGCTGGGTGTTTAGCACTTGGTAGTAGCTTCGGACGTAGTCGAGGTAGTTAGTTCGGGTCCACTCCATCGACGCGGTCCACCACAGCGACGAATTGTCCGCGCCGTGGCCTGCTGGTGCCCGCCATTCAACGTTTCTCCTTGCCCACCGCTGTGGAATACGCGACCAGCTAATATCGAGCGCCGCAGCGTCCATGGCGGATGCCGCCCATCCAACATCTTCGCAGTCTCGTCAGAAACGTGTCTTGCCCACACGCTCTCGCCGTCGTGGCCCTTGCATAGGAAGCTGTGATGTCGACCTCATGATTTTGGATGCGCAAAAGCGTCGACGTTCGTACTCGCCCTCTCCTCGTCCTTTGGTGCTCATTTTTTCACTCGTAGTCGACAACGAACCACTCATTCCCGCTGATACGCCCTTTCTGTTGACAACCAACTCGGCTTTGCTTCCACACTCGTTGAAATCGTCCAGCTTTGGGCTCAACACCCTTGCCAATCAACGCTACTTTGATCGTGCTGATGTCATAAAGGCCTATCGGGAACAGTTGAACATTCAGACTCCCGAGTTTTCTCTCCTGTCCGAGGACGCAACTGTTGGCGGTCGCTTCAGGCCTCGCCCGTCGGGGGAGGTACGCACACCCGGTTTTTTGTGTATGACCGTCACTTATTTCCGGGTTACTCTAGCAGGATAACGCAGACACTTCCGACGCAGTTTATGAAAAGCGACATCGAAAGTATGAGAACTTCGAAAAGCGACAGCGTCTGCGCGAGAAGGAGAAGCTGAAACACGAGCAGTACAAGCTCAAGGAACGTATCGAACAGCTCAGAGTCATGGACGCCTCTGCGTTCCTTGCCTTGCCTGCTACGTCATTCTCCACCCCCTCCGCGGTAATTGAAGACAAATCTGGCTTTTATTCGCCTGGCGCTCAATTCAATACCCCATTCCATAGCGAAGGAGAAAGGCGCCGGGAGGAAATGCTTGAGGTCGCATCCATTTTAGAGGACCGTTACCGGACGCTTCTCCCTTCCGAGAAAAAGCTTGCAGATCTCAGAGGCGCTGGAAGACCTATTAACACGAACCCGCCAGCTCCTGAAACGCATACTCCGGAAGAAACCAACTCCAACCCAGCTGCAGGGGAAGTACCGAGTCCAGTCTCGCCAAAGCCCAGTGCCCCATCAATTATTCTGAAGATCAAGGTGCCACAAAGCTGCCACAAGGATTACAGCGCTCTCCCTCTATTTCATGGAAGCTCTTCAGAAGCAAACTCGAATTCTGGAAACACTCCGTCCCCGACAAAGCCATTCTCCAAGGTTTCGTCGGACACTTTATCAGTCACCTCTGACCGGCCCTACAAACGCCACAGGGCATCACGCTTCGACAAGGCTGAGTCACCTGGTTCCACTGGTACTCTTGAATGCGGCACAAAGTCCACCGCGCTAAAGGGGGAACCATGTATTATCATGCAATGGGCACTTCGCCATCAAGCTGCGCCGAACGCGCGAAAAACGCAAAGACTCGTTACTGCGTTTGGCACCAAGGTTCCACAGAACTTGGAGGAAGTAAGGGACTTTGAGCTTCCAGAGTGGATTCGGCCACGCTCACCGACAGTCAATGATGTAAATGTAATCAAAGTTCCTAGTATACCTTCTGTCCCAGACTCGACAGCACATACATTACAATCCGCGGAGATTTCCTCGCATTCATAGTTTCGTCTATTTTATGTTTATTGTTTACTAACGATATGGAATACACTAGTATTCTAGATGGCGCTAAGCTATTACATGGGATGATTGAACAAAACGAAGCGTATAGGTAAAGGCTCACTTACCCTGTCTGACTATTCTTCTTCCAACTGCTTTTTGGATGACATTCAAGGCACCCGTTTGCGCAGTCAAGGATATGTGCTTGTTGCGACCAAGAAACGAGCGAGCGTAGTCTACGGGAAGTCGATGAGGATCGGCGCACCCGTCTGGAAGGTAGCTGGTGTAGTCGCCGCCGAGTTCTCTCTTGGTCTGGAGCCGCAATAAGGCGGCGGAGCGAACAGGGGAGTGAGCAAACAGTTCGTCGAGATCTGTCCTGGGTCTCATCTCATGTCGCTTTGAAAGTGCAGAGCGCACGCGCTTCTTGCTGGGCAGCGACCCGACGTCGCCGTGTTGGTCCACATTGTCAAAGTCGAGTTGTGGCACATCCGTGAACCATTTTCCGGCCGCATTATCCCTCTTCTGCACGGACCGATGGGAGACCAAGGAGATAGCTTGGGGACTTGATTTTCTGTGTTCTGCAGCGTCCTCTGGTTTTTTCTCTGCCGTGTCCGACTTTATTCTGTCACTCAGGCCTAGAGAGAGAATTGCGGTGACTGAGCATGAACGCGAGCATGAGCGACGTACGCGACAGTATCAAAGAGGGTTTTCCGGCTACGTGCCAATGTCAGTGCAAGACGGGGTAAAAAAAAGGGCCACAGACCTGCTGTGAGCTGAGAGGCGAAGCGGACTGAGCATGGACGCGCCGAGGGTCGTGTGCGGAGCATGAAGCCAAGTCACAAAGGGCCGTTTCGGGACATGTGCGCAACTCTCTCATGTATTCCTTGCTGTCCTACCTCGTCATTAGCTTCGTGCTCTTTTTGATTCTATTCCCCGTCGTCACTTCGCAATTATTTATCATATGGCCTTGGTACGGTCGCGAATGGTCCGTCCAGCTCATAACATTGCTCGTGCCATTCAAGTAAGCCATTGCACAATTTGTCTGTGTCTGCAATGACACCATGTCCCACAGTACACTAGCAATCATGTTACTCTGGAACTATTATCTATGTATATTCACTGACCCAGGAAGGGTCCCCGATGGATGGGTCAGGTCGGCTGATTTTCCTCCATCCCATCGCCTGACATCAAGTCCAGGAACCCAACGTCCTTGGCGGAGAGGGCTATGAAGTCAAAAAGCTCACAGGCAACCCCAGATACTGTCGGACTTGTGAAAAATACAAGCCACCGAGGTCGCACCACTGTAGACAGTGCAACCGGTCGGTCAACGCGTTCCTGTCGTTTCGGCGTTTCTGACTTTATCCAGATGTGTGCTCCGGATGGGTTCGTGCAACCTTTCAGCTACTCCCCGTGCCTTATTGTCCTCATTCAGATCACCACTGCCCTTGGGTGAACAACTGCATTGGTCATTTCAATTACGGTCATTTCATTCGCTTCTTGTTCTATGTCGATGTCACTTGCTTCTACCACCTTTTCATGGTGACTCGGAGAATCATATCCACGATGGGAAGGAAATATTTTGTGAGTCATCCAACATACCAGACTTGTCCAGCTTCATTCGGCCTAGGACAACCCGTCTAGCTTCGAGTTCCTCCTCATCGTTATAAACTACGCGTTAGTAATACCGGTCGTTCTTGCTGTCGGCGCATTCAGGTTCGTCTTCATTGGCTATCAGATTCCGAATTAATAGGACGCTCGCAGCGTATACCACTTCGTCAACTTGACGAGTAATACCACCACTGTCGAGGGGTGGGAGAAAGACAAAGCAGCCATCCTTAAACGCAACGGAAAGATACAAGAGGTGAGTTTATTCTTGTCCGGACCTACTATGATGATTCATCTTTTTTTGCCAGGTCAAATTTCCCTATGTGTGTACCTAGTATTTTCAGTGCGAGATCACTAAATTCTGGATAGGATTTAGGAGCTCGGAGAAATGTGGTCTCTATTCTTGGCAGTAACCCGCTTCTTTGGTGTTGCCCCACAATCCCTGGTGGAACTGGTCTCAAGTACCGGTTATCGGTTGCAATGAGTGAGTGGCATAAATCTTTGTCCTCGTCACTGGCACTCCGATTTCACCAAATAATTCTGTCATCTCAGACCATGATGTCGAAGCGTGGCCACCAAGGGATCCGGCCCTAGAAGGTCAAAAACCTTTCGAACTTCCTGATAGCCCCTGGACTTATGAAAACGGTGATGTCAACCCTACCCTTCGTCCGACCAATTCACGCCAACGGGTTACCAACGAACGATCTTCTTCCCGAGCATACACTTCTGCTCTCCCACCTTACCATCCTGACTTTGAAAAAGACGTCTCTCCGCACCAGCCTTACTCTGCAGAGAGCGACACGGACCTTGAAGAAGAATATCGGGGAGTGAAATTACGACGCGGCTCAGAAGGCTACGAGGTCCGCTCCATCAATAGAGAGGAGATGCTCAGGGAATATGTACAGCATGAAGTGGAGAGGGTGGGGAGATACCAGATGTATCAGCCAGAGGATTTGACATATGCTGAGGACCTTGAGTCGAACTTCAAAGTCGGGGGTACGGTATCTGATGATGACAGACTTAGGAATTGAATACCTCTACACTCGATCACGAGGATATTTATTGGATAATGGATTCATCACTATAGGATCTTGGTAAAGTAAAAGATGGAGAGGGATACACCATTAAGTAATAAACGATTAGATACCTGGTCGAAAATAAAGGACAACGTTGACCCCATCAAGTGGTGGCTACTCTCTCCAGATACAGTTTCCAGACATGTCCACCCTTCTCTCCCACTTCTACGACGTTCGTACCTAACTGCAACTCCATATCCCAAACTCCGTCGTGTTCGGGTTTTTCGCTGACGGGTTTACCGTTCAACACGATCTGGATGCTCTCGTTTGATGGAGTTGCCGCTTTTGATGTCTTCTTCCCTGTAGCTTCACTCTTCTTTGTCGACCCTTTGGGTTTCACCTTCGTGCTCTTGGGGGGGCGACCACGGCCACGTTTCTTTGGGGCCGGCTCCTCCTCCTCCTCCTCATCATCATCATCATCGTCTTGAGCATCATCATCTTCGTCGCTACTCTCTCGCTCCTCGTCCCCATGGAATTTGACGTCTGCAATGATCAAAGATACTTCGCCTCGACCAAGTTTCATAGCCCACGACCTGACACCGTCACGATGATCCAGCCAAAACGATCTTCCCCGAGGTTTCATCGTGACGAATACCTCCTTCAAGGGCCTGTGGCCACTAAGCGACGGAGCAGGGGATCTCGAGACAGAATGTGCGTTGTGAAGGTGGTTGGTTTGTGCGGCGGTCGGAACTGTGGGTTTAGGAGTCGCGATGGCTTGCGTCGCCGAGTGATACGTTGCATTGGGGTAGTATGTGTGTTGACTTTGTTGTTGAACGGCAACTTGAGAGGACGCTGTTGCTTTAAAAGACGAGACAGCTGCTAGGGTAACAGGAATAGGAGTTGGGACACGTGAGGATTCAGTTGGAACAAGCGTTGCCGAAACAGGAGTAGGAGGTGGTGGAGTGGGCTTTAGTGCAGGAGGCTGAATCGCAGAAGCTCCTGTTACAATGGGACTCGAGATTGTCTTGGGCAATGGTTCCAGCTTCTGGGTAGGAGACTTGGCGGCAGAGCCAGAACCGGGTAATCGAAACGTCAAGGAACTTGACGCTTGATCTTGTACAAGCTTCGTACCCAAGCTCTCTGCCGATGCCTGCGAAGTAACGATTGTTGAGCCAGAGAGCGCACCCGGGACTTTCAGCTTTATTTTTCCAGGCGTTTTCGCATATCTAGGGAGGCCATATGGAGATGGCAGATCGGACATGAGTTGGCGGAAGTAGTCCTGAAACGAATATAAGTCTTATGGCAAGGCAGCACAACATAAGAACAACAAACCCGCAGTGTACTAGCGTCCTCCCATATTTGACTATGATCCTGGTTGAATTCGAGAGCATTCGAAAACACTAACTCGACCTCATTGGCGAACTCCTCGGAGGTGGCATATTCCTTGCGTTTTAACCGTTTCTGCGCGTTCGAAGTAAAAACAGCACCATATAAGAATGGATAATACGTACGAAGATATGCTCAAGGCACATTGGACGCTTGATCTGTTTATAGTATGATGGATAATCTTTCTTGGAAGGCATTTCCATGAAAACGTTGGATAGGACACGGTGTCTGGAAAGATAGGCTGAGAAGAGCTAAATGAAGAGAGACACTCGCTTACGTCTCTTCGTCCGTTTTTTCTATGAGCTTTTGAAGCCTTGATTTGAGGAGCCGATTCATGTTTGGTGGCTTATTCTTCTTCTTGTCGTCGTCCCCGTCACCCTCCTTTTCATCACCATTTTCATCGTGATCCGAGTTTTTCTTTACTTTTTTCCCTGTTAATCTCGTATACTCCTTGTTGGAAAGTTTCTGCATGAATACAAGGGAAGTGAGCGGTGAGGACAGCAATGGATATGATAAAGTACTGACGAGCAAAAACTTGGCATCTAACCAGATTGGACTCTCTTTCATGTTGTAACGCTTGGCGTTGCTGAAGCACAAGTCGAAGTCCTGTCTGACATCATCGAACGAAGAATACTCGTATTCATCGATTTTTTTCTTGATATCTTCGAGGCAGATGGGCTCGGTGATGACGTTGTAGTAGTCTGGATAATGGCGTTTCGAGGGTAGTCGCATAAAGGCTGGAGAGCATATGTTGCCTCTGAAATGTGGTGATCAGTCGCATGTAGAATTGTCAAAAAAGAGACAACAAAGCGGCGCTCGAGCATGGTTTGTAACGTACTCTTTGTTGACTGCATCCTTGACCGTCTGCCACCACTTGGTCGCCTGTTCCTTCAACACGCCTGCGTCGACGCTGCCGTCCTCGATATCCATTGCGTCGCCGTTGTTGTTATTTGTTCTCGTCACGGGTTGTGATGCTGGGACTGTCGCTTCCGGAGGCGCGGGGAGCTCTTTGCGTCGCTTCGTCCGAGGGCTGTCCGAGTCAACTTCAACAGCTAAAGACCCCAGCTCTCGCTTCATCGTCATTCGAAGGTATTGTCCTTTTCCCTCTGCGCTCTCAAGGGAATATTCCTGGTGTTGAAGGAGACGACGGCGAAATGCCCATTATCTTGAAAGAGCTCTGAAGCACGCTCAAGCGAGAGGTCACGTGACCAATCAAATATCTACTAAACTCTGCAACCCATCTACGAAATCTCTCACCTTCCTGACTGCGTCCTCGTCCGTTCTCCATATATTCCATTCTCCCATCCCCATCCTGTCAGGTCGGTGTGTAGAATGTCCATCTACCCATTTACCGCCGCTCATATGGATCTCCTTCAGCCCGTGTGATAAGAGAGCTTTGCACAGCATTGGAATGGTCGATATATTGATCCCAGATCCGGGAAGAACGCCGATAGATGCATGACCAACAGAGTCGAGCATGCGTGCCAAGGTTTTGAGGGCTTCCACAGAGCTTACCTGCCTACAGTGTCCACTGGCGTGAAACATGTCAGTATCTAGGAAGCTAGCTTCGCTCCCTTGATGAATCAAATCACCTTGTCAATACCCTCGTGATCCCAGACATCTTTGACAACGTCGTCCATGCTTCAATGCGTGAGACAGTCGACCAAGTGTCTGCGCTTGGGATGTTGGAACGTACCACTCTCTGGATCTCTGGTCATATCAAATGCGCGATGGAAACAAACTACCTTCTAAGAACAACTTTGAACGGTACCAATGCAGGTCGACTCACCTTCCAAGGGTGCTGACGCTGAAACCAGTCTATCTCAAATGTTAATTAATGTCCGTATTTCCGAAAAGTTCAGCCTGAGACACCCACACTCTAATGCGAGTCTCATCTATTTCACCGGCAGTAGTGAGTGCACCAAAAACAACACCCCGGACAAGATGCTCTTTGAAAAAAGAAATGTCTTGAAGCATGACATTGATTTCTCCCTCGCTGTAGATAAAGTCTCCTGGACGAGGCCTGACCATCGCCTTGTCGAGATAGTCATTAGCTGATGATGGGATTCGAAACCCATCGTACCATTATTGGAACGTTTGGAACAGCTTCCCTCACAGATAAGAGCAAACCGATGCTTGGCGTAGTTCCCCCGCCATAGCTCAGGTTACTGCACAGCTCAAGTCGGTCTGCCCCTCCGCGGACGGCCCTGCAAGTATGGTTAGTGATGTGATGAGATATTCTGCTGTATCAAACCAACGCTACTGCTGATTCGACTGAATCCACGCATACCTCGATAATTAGTTTTGAAGATTGTTGGTGACTTGCATTGACCATCTTCAATGTACCGTGCGTGGCAAGATAACGATAATTCCGAGAGCGGTAATATCCTCTTTGTAGGCAAATACAGGTTTCCAGACATAAATCTCACAGGTATGGTTACAGAACAGATCTTAGCTCGTCACCTCATCTCTTCGTAAAACTTGATCATCTTTCTTACATCTGGGCATAGAGCCAGCCTCACCCTTTCCGAATCTCCAAAAATGTTCGCGCCCTTTATTTCAGCCCACATACCAAAGCCCCCACCAAAGGGGTGGGATGGCTTAGTTAGGTTCATGGAGCTAAATATATGCGCTCGGATAATCCTTGACATGTTGTCTTTCTGAATGCTCCATTTCAGTTTGTGTACCACCGGTAAGAGGGAGCGGGAGACGGAGAGTATCGACGACTCAACGTCCGGCAAGACATGTGAATAATGGAGCGATCTGAGCGAAGTGGCCGGAGGCGGCCGAGAGCGGAGATGAGAAGACAACAGGACTTTGGTGTGTGTCTGCTGGAGGCGAAGAGAATTCTCATATTGTTTCGCAGCCTGTGATGAGGCATGAACATGACATATAGTTAGAAAGGAGTATTCCATGACACTTGCGTGAGGAGAGTAGATGTAGGCACCTATGCGCAGTCTCCGTTCCATCTGGATTCCGCGCATGACACCACGGTGTACAAGCTCTAGAATGGTGGGTCTCAAGAGAATGCCCTCTGGGCTTCTACCGAAGAGGGAATGATGAATACGCGAAGCAGCCACTACTCGCAAACGTGTTCGGTGGAGTACTGGATCAGAGGTCAGCAAGGCCAAGTCCTTGGAGACACGAGACAGTGCAGCGAGGTCAGGGATATCCAAGAAAGAAACTGGGAACAAAGTAAGTCGACACGGTAGGGTAAGGCAGAAGGAAGACGCACAAATGTGGAGGAGAATCTCTTGTGGGAGGGTGAGCAGCATTGGACCAGGACAAGGATTGAACGAATAAGGTGTTACTGAGACGTTTATGCTGACTCAGCGAAACGTCGTTTGATCCATCTTATCCTTATCCTCCGCAACGCAACGTTAAAACTCCAGCGCAAATCCACCAGAGGTTATTGATATCGTATGCTACTCTAAACAAGGACAGCACCGCTTATCCCTTCCAGCTTCGTGGCATGATAATCGTATTCTAGAAAACTTAAACTTACTAAACGAGAAAGCTTGGACTCGCCTCCCCCACAAAAACAGGAGACAAACGTGCAAGAGGACGAGTACCGTAAGCAGGATCAATCCGATGCTATTCCGAAATGAAAGAAAATCCTTGAATGGGGCATCACATCGTCGACGTCGTCTTCTCGACATCAACACGGATGCCCGACATAACCCGGCTTTCTTCGCCGTCGCTCGCGCTGCCACGACCTGAAGGAGATCCCATATCAATCGAATTGTAGGCTGGGGCGGGGCTCATATGTTCACATGAACCAAGGGTCCGAGAACTGTCTCCGGCAAACCCCATGCCGGATTCGAAATGCATTTCGTCCAGTTCGACGTCAGCCACCTCGAGATCTGGCTGAATGCTCCCAATCGTGCTTAATACGACATTGGAAGCGATCGTGGACCCGGGTCCGCGGTGACGTATTCCAAGCCCGCGCTTCACATGGGGTGCACCATTCGACGAAGTGGTCAAACCAGATTTGGTCGCAAACGCGCCAACACCGGTTCCTTCCGAATGGGAGACTGTCTCTGCTCCTCGCTCCCTCAGATCCAGAATCTGTAACGTGATCAAATCAGTTTCACCACCTCAGCTTCATCCGACTCACGAGACGACAGGCAAGTAGAGGTGCCATCATGACACTAAGGGGGATATTCAGCGCAGAAATAACCTGACGAGGTCTGGACATTCATGCAGGTGAGTATGTTAGGACAAAAACACGATTGGGTCTTACTGCAGGTAGAAGATTCCATTAATCTGACGGGATGCGTGAGCTACCTGTATTGCAACACTGCTATCCAACTTACCAAGTTTGCAATGGAGATCAGGATGTAATAAAAGACACCTGTGGGTATGATCATATTACAGAATCCAACAAAATAAACGTCATGCGACACTTACCCTCGCGAAGGAACGTCTGAATGAGCTTGCTGTTTGCCCCTCCATTTCTGATACGAATGTGGAAAGCCTTCCAAACTGTCATGGCTGTGACGAGGGTATCGAATAAGAGAGGTGCGATCTTGTCTAATGTGTAAGAATGTGACACGAGGACCCTGGAAAAGACGCACGAAAAATCCTGTAAAAAGTATGTTAAATAATCATTCAGACAACATGACTTATTCCTCACCGAGTAGGTGTGCCGAGTGCGGTTTCGATGCCGGAAAACAGGGGCCCTATGGCAAGTTTTTGTTGGACTGTGCTAATACAGTCATTTGTAACTCACGTATGGGGGAGTCACAAACGCTAAAACTATTTCAAAGGTGAATAACCACGACGTAGGCATGGAAATGAGATTACTGACGTATCATTTGTGACGCATCCACATATAGTTGGTATGCAACGACACCAGCTAGGGCACAGACGAGTGCCAGAAGAAGGTACACGTTGCGATTGAAGAAAGCATATGTACGAATAAGGAGAACGGCTAAAGCAATGTTTCGGATCAGGAAATGAATCGCAGGGGAAATGAAGACTGACACTCTGATCCAACCTGGTTCCACATTGCCAACGCGACGGGGATCTGCAAACATTGGTATAAATCAAGCATAAGGGCGACGGTAACCACTTACCTTGTAAATTTTTTCACAGACCTCTTGGGTGTGATTTGTGACGAAAGCATAAAGAAGGTATGGAACGACTGCGATGACCCAGTAGCTTATTGAAGACGATGTGAAATCGCCAACAATGGTGGTAGCACAAATTTCACTCACCGACAAAAGAGGTATGCGATCTTGACTGGCGTCCAGGTCGTTTTCCATATCTGAAAGCACGGTAAGTGGCTTTAATTTACAACCGGAGGGGCGGGGCGCACAAAACGCCACTCTCTTGGAAGGCTGATGATCCAGTCCCATACGACGACGGCGTCTGTCACCCGCGAATGTGAGTGTGGATCGACGCGCATATATGCGGGAATAAACGACTTACACATGCCTAGAGTGGGAACGAAGGGGGTAAGGTGTGGCTGAGATTGAAGGGGAGGTCGACTCACAGCAAAAATAAACCTGGGTTCTAGCGAAAGAGTGAGGGGAGCACGGAGGGAAAAATAGAAAAATACTTGCACGTAGATGAAATGCTGAGCGGTTTCGATCGTGTCTCCCATGGCTGGAGGAGGGATGTGGATTGGGGGATGGGGAGGGAGGGACGAGGAAAGGAAAGAAATAAGGAGGGACGGGAAGCTTCACGGCTGCTTCTCAAGAAGCGAACGGCCGTCGTTGGAAAGTCCGGAGCAGCCACAACGAGTGCCCCGATCTGGTCTTACGAGCGGCGAATCAGTCCATCCCAACTGGTCATCCTACTTCCCCCATCAACACCGTCGCCGTCCAGCCCACAGTATACAGATTCCCCACTTGACCAGCCCCCCTTCAGACGTTGGTTGCACGCTCTATCCCACCGCGAACGCCCACCGATCCCTCCCCGTGTGCTCCGCGATGAGGCATACATGGTCACGTGATCTTCTCGTTTCCGATGATGATCCCCGGTGGAATTTGACACGCTGACTGTCAAATTTCGTTGGCTTCCCCAATGGCTTCTGGTATGCAGACGCTCCGGCTCAGACGTCCAGAGCCTCCAAAGGCCCCTCCGCCCTCTACTCGACACAAGGGCATCCTGCAAGATCAGCTTCGCAGGTATGCTCCATCGCCCGCCTCGAGACTCCCTCTGACAACGCCACCCAGGGCCGCTCGGAAACCATGGGTCCCGGACTTTTCGACCGCAGTGCGCATCTTGCTCCTTGTTCGTGTAGCAGGTGCCATGTACACCAATATACAAGACTGTGACGAAGGTTAGCTTTTGTTCACACATCCTAAGCGCTCACTCAGCTTCGCAGTGTTCAACTTTTGGGAACCTCTACACTTTTTACAACACGGTTATGGATTCCAAACTTGGGAAGTAACACCTGCTTTCGCAATACGAAGTTGGGCCTATATCTTGCTACACCTTCCGGCTTCTCGATTGGCTACTGTATTTGCGCTTGGAAAAGTAATGTCAATTGGCTTCAAGTCCGGCCCGGAGCTGACGACACGTTCACAGAGACCATCTTTCTTTGGTGTACGGATATTTCTTGCCGTTCTGTCCACACTCTGTGAAGCCAAACTCTTCCGCACTGTCAGCGAAAAAATCAACGACCGTGTTGGTCGTTATCTGTTCTTCATCATGCTGTTCAACGCAGGCATGTGGAACGCTGCAAGTGGTATTTTACATTCTCAGTACTTTGTCTAGTCTCTCAAAAGCGTTTCAGCGTTTCTGCCGTCTTCTTTTGCCATGTGTGCCACAACGCTTGCCATGGCCATCGCGTCGGAGCCTTCTACCGCCAAGAATACGAGAAGAACGCTCTACTCCACTGTCCTGTTTGCTACTGGAGCTATTGTGGGCTGGCCATTTGCGCTCGCGCTCTCATTACCATTCGTGTTTGAGGAGGTCTTTGTGTTGAGCGGCGACAAAGTCGATCAAGCCTCACGTGCCAAATGGATGTTTGCACGTTGGCAGCGTCTCGTCGTGGCTGGCATTGCTGCCGCTTTCATTTTTGTAAAATTTCGTTCCTTCTCACGTGGAATTTGTAATTGACGTTTTGACATCAGGTCCCGGTGATCTGCGTCGATAGCGTTGCGTATGGGAAGTGGACCATCGTCCCATGGAACATTGTTCAGTACAACATCTTTGGTGGCTCCGAACGAGGCCCTGACTTATATGGGACGTCTCCCTGGTACTTTTACATCCTAAACCTCTTCCTCAACTTCAATATCCTATTGGTGCTTGCGTTCGCATCACTACCTGCGCTTGCTATCACATATCGGGTCGACCGCAAGCGTCTCGGATTCACGACTCCAGGACCAGATGAAAGCTCGCCGTTTACGATCCTTGCGTTACGGCTGATTCCTTTGTATTTATGGGCTTCAATACTGGCAGTACAAGCGCATAAAGAAGAGCGATTTATGTTTCCTGCGTATCCACTTATGTGTTTCAATGCGGCTGTTACTATCTATTTACTACGCGGATGGCTAGAAGTCGCATATATCCATGTGACAAAGTCCCCATACAAAGTGAGACAGTTTCGTTGTCGGCTGGTTTCATGTTGCTTATTTCTATGGCAGGCTTCAAAGTCGATGATATTCAGCACAACCACACTTTCTATCATCTTCGTTTCTGGGTTGCTGTCCGTCTCTCGCATCCTCGCCTTATGGCATTACTATCATGCACCGCTGGACGTCTTTAGTTATCTGGAGTCTTTTGAACTACCCCGTCTCCTCAATGACACCGGTCTTCTGCCACCGTTACCGATCGGCGTGGAAGAAAGCGAACGACCAAGTCTCGACTTTGCGGATTTGGAACAATTCAATCTCAAGTTGTGTCTTGGAAAGGAATGGCATCGCTTTCCAGGCCACTATTTGGTATCCAATGCCGTATCTGTCAACTTTGTAAAAAGCGACTTTGAAGGATCGCTTCCTGCTCATTTCGAGTCAGTGAACGCAGGGACGGAGCCGTGGTGGGACAGGAAAGGCTCTAGGAAAACTCCAGTTGGCTTGAATGACCTAAACAAAGAGGTTCCCGAGTATTATGTGCGTAATTCATTTCTCGTTTTTGTGCACTGTTTTGATCATATCTGTAGGTTCCTGTGGAAACATGTGACTACCTCATAGATCTTGACTTCCCGCGGCATCCGTCATCTTCCAAGCTTGAGCCTCGATATGCCATCGATGAACAGACGTGGGAGCGTGTCACATGTCGGCCTTTCCTTGACGGGTCCCGCTCATCAATGGTAACCAGGTCGTTATGGGTTCCTGGGCGCTGGTGGCAGAGCAAAAATGAGTTTGGCGACTACTGTTTACTCAAAAACAGAGAAAGACTGGGCACAAAGGAGCGTGACTTCATCACCCGTAAGGAAAGCTAGTACGCCAATGCACAGTATTAATTTATCTAGGCATCGTAGAGGCTGGCGCGCTGACTGTCAACTAGTTTGGAATACTAGACAATTATAACATGTGCGCTAGCAAGGAAGTAAACAAACAGTCGCCATGGTCTTCTGCTCAACCCACACGCGACTGACACGCACCTCTTCTGACCTGCGCATACTGTCTGGCATCTTGACTCCCCCTTCCCCCATCTTGAAACCTGATGACTTGCTGAATTCCTTGACATCAGGAGAGATCCCAATAATTCTGGACGCTGCGGTGCATGCTTGCGATTCCACGCTCTTCGATTTTGTGGGAAGAACAGTGGGATTAGGTGACGTTGCCGAAGAACTGAAGCTGGCGGATAAGTATGACGCCACGAGGAACACGCGGGGGCCTACTGGCGGGAGCAAAGTGTCACTCAAGGAACGGATGTGCGAGGAATCAGATGCTCTGTACGTCGCTGCGGGACTCTCGAACTCGAACGGTCGTTGTGTTGAATATCCGAGCAACGACTCCTCTCCCGGTGTGGCTTCCCCGAAACTGAAAGATGTTACACATCCCGCGCCTTACAGTTTACATGGTGGCGAAGACGACAGACACTCGAACCCGTTCAGCGATTGTCCGCTACCAACGTCCAGGAGACAGGGTAAATTCGGGGGGTTACGAGATTCACAGGCTTCCCCGAGTACCATGGAGGTCAGCACCGCAACTGTGGAACCCAAAGAGGATCTCGATGGTGACCACCTGAAAATGATTGCCACGTTCCACACGTACGCCACGTTGCCTACACCAACTTTTGCGCCTCCTTCACAATCGGCAGATGTGATCTCACCTGTTTCTTCACCCAATAGTCAACCACGCCACCGCCGGCCACTGGAAAGGGCTAGAGCCGTTCGATTTCCGGGCCGTCCAAGGTCTCCTCGATTACCCGTCAACGAAATAGAAGCAAATATTACCCATAACACACCGTTTTCCAACAGACAAATGCCACATGCTCGATGGCAGTTGATCGACTCTGCAGCCCCAGCGTCCACTTCTTCGTGCCCAGATGACAGCCATGTATTGGACGCGACGTATCCAAAGCAAGTAGCACTGCCAGAGGAACTATCGTGGCTACAGAACATGATAATTGAGTTGTGGATCGATCAGGAAGGATTTCGAGCCGTTCGGCCGTGCATGCAGCTGATAGGATACTCGCCACGGACGCGTTCATTGCATCCCTACGAGCCTGCTGAGAACGCCGGGACCGATGTCACTGCAGGAGTTGCTGAGTTTATGCCGACGAAGCGGGAGATGTTCGTATTTCACTATGCAGCGCTGGACAGTGCCCCGACCCTTCGAATGGTGTCTGTAGCAGGTGACGAGTCGCGGGACTTCATTTCCAAACAGGCAACGCTCAGCGTCAAGGCCAACGGTGTGTACACTGTCCTCGGGACAGAAACGTTGATAGCGTCAGTGCGGAACAATGACGCGCATGGGATTCACCTTCAGAACGTGCGACTGCGATGGAAGTTTGATTACCTCGTCACCGATCGCAAGGCAGACGCGACCGGAAAGACGCTCCCTGGGGAGAAGACGCTAACACCCTTGACGTTTTCCTGCTCGCCGTATCTGTTCCATCCATTTCAAGGAAAGAAAGCCGGGCTGATGCATACCATGAAGAAGAACTTGATACCGAAGCTGGGATCCCAGAAGGTGGAGCCACCTGCCTTGGACTGTGTGACGATACCACGAGCCTCGCACCATCCCATCTCAACGGGAAGTGACACTGCGATACACATTAGGTCTCATTCCGATGCCTCTGTCAAATGTGGACACTATTCGCTTACCGGGTCTTCGCTGGACAATGGTATCAGAGGGGCCCAGCAGACGCCGGGCCGCGGCCGTCGACGAAGGGCATCTTCTGCTGGGGAAAACGGGCTGGTCTACTTGAGAAATGGGATCAACATGTCGAAAGAGGGGGTGGATATGCCTGGCCACTCTCTGTTTCGACTTTAGAAACCTGTTAGAGTAACTCTATATAAGGCAATTCCTACGCAGAGCATAGTTCGGTCCAACCACCAGCATGTCGGTTACGCATGTAAACTCGGTTTCTCAGCTCAACAACCTACTGTCCAAACCGGACAAGTTGACAGTGAGTGAAAGCTTGCGTTTTCACCCTCGTCGACTCATCGCTTGTCAGGTCATTGACTTCCACGCAACTTGGTGATTTCATCCCCGTCTCTGAGACGGCTGGCAGCTTTCTAACCAGTGCTGACAAGGTGTGGACCCTGTCATGCCATTGCACCCACATTCGAGGCTCTGGCAAAGGAATATCCTAACGTGAACTTTGTCAAGTGTGATGTCGACGCTGCGAAGGACGTGGCATCCACGTACAGAGTCTCGGCAATGTGGGTAGTTCTATCCCCTACAAGCCTCTGTGGATCTGACCTGCAGTTTCTCAGGCCAACGTTCATTTTCTTGCAAGGTTCCAGACAGATCCACACGATTCGCGGTGCTGACAGGACGTACGTGTCGACACTTTGATCCCCCCTTGTACTATAGACCGGTTTACAGGGGATTGCAAAATGCCTTGAAACGATTCGCAAGTTCTTCATCCTCTGGCACCTTCTCTGGCCAAGGTCAGACACTTGGAGGATCGTCAACCCCTGCCAATGGACCCCCAACAAACGACCTCGTGACTACTGTATCGTCCGTTTGGACCAACATGGACCCGCCTCTCAAGGTCCTTCTTGGATTAGCAGCGGCCTACGTATTTTTCTGGTTGATGTAGGAGCCAATAATCGATGACCCCTTTTCTAATGGCGATTTATCTATAATTACTTTCACCTGTATGGTGCTTGACATTTATACATGTGAGTTGTGTAGCGTGGACTCCTAAATGTTGTGTTTTACATTGTGTGATACATACATACATGCGAAAAGGCTGGGCCGGTATTGTTACAATTCTGCTTTCTACTGTGAAACCGTTGATGCTGTGACGCCCTTCGACATTTGGAAAAAATCCAGTCTATTGAAAGTCTAGAATTATATGCTCAAAACCACAGTAAAGTAATGGAGTGAACTGTGCGTACTTCCCCACCCGAGTGTAAGGAACGCTTGGCGAGCAGCTTCCTCCTTTGCTGCCTTTTGGTTCCTGCCCGTACCCGAGCCTTTAGGTTGTCCGTTTACTGGGAATAATGTGAGGTATAATGAAGAGGAAACGAAACAGTCAGTTACCGAAACACTTGACGGCCCAGCGAGGTTGGTGTGCAGGGCCTTCTGCTTCACTTTCCCAGCTGACGACGAGGCCACGCTGTGTGCAGGTCTGGTTAAACAAGGCCAATGTGCTGATTTGCGGCATGGCACCCGTTGGCATGGGTGGCGTAGGTGGAGGGGCAGTGGGGGGAAGTGTGGGAGCGTTGGTCGAAGTATAGGGGGGTGGGGGTGGGGGCTGGGGGACGCCTCCTGGTGCCGCCAGTGGTTCTGCTTCGGGATGGATCAGACGACTAACCCAGGTGAGGAGTACAGGGAGTCCTTTCTGTATGTACACGGCTCCTACGTAGGAGCTGAACAATAGACGTTCTTCCTGTTAAAAATGAATGGTCTTTATGAACTAATATACGAGCAAGAAAGCTTAAATACCCTCTCATCGTCGAGTCTTGACCGATCGTCGAGGCCTCTGACCCTGGACTTTAAGTTGTAGCAGGTAACCCAGTGTCTGATGTGCTCGTCATCCATGAACTCATTGTGCTTTTCCTATTCCAGAACGATGAGTGTGCAACGTTGTGTGCCGATCTTGCACGCACGTTGAGATCGGCCCCAGAGAGGAGGGGTGTTTGCTGAAACAAGATGAACATGACGATCATGCTGAGGACGGTGTTGCCGAGCTCGGCGAGACGCTGTGTGCAGTGTTCGGAGTTTTCTGGTGTTGATGAGCTGGGCTGGCGGGTGAGGACATCGAGGATGAGGTCGCCCTCGATGGAGGGGAGCGGAGGAAGATTGTTCATGTCCAGGGCAAGTCGCGATCGACTCGATATGGACGGTGCATTTCGGATGTTAACATCACGTGCCACGCGTGTCGCTCGTTGCTCATGACACTCATTCCGGAGCGCCTTCTCGACGTCCCCTCACAGCGTCTGTACGTCCTCAGTCTCGGCGCTCTTCTCCAGGCATGTTGTTGTTACTTCGTGTGTTTTCTCGCCACTCACGCCTTCCAGGCCGTCAAGGCGTTGGACATTCTCCAGTCCTTGTTCCAACCCGCCTCCCAGACATACGGCACAAAGTGGTTCTTCGTCGACTTTGCATATGTCGCGCTTCTCTCCCGTCTTCGCATACCGCGCCTCACTTACAGCAGGGCCATCGTCATAGTCCAAATACTCTCCCTTTGGTTCCTCGATGGCGTGCTCTTCGGTGCCATAAGCCTGCACCTAGGCTCGACTGCCCCCGCGTCCGTCGGATATCAAGGAATGCAAAGCGAGTCCTTTCCGTTTCTTCAGAATACCCGCTCACCTGTTCTGCAGAACGCCCCGACTTGCCCGCGACTCCGCAGCAATTTAGCGTCGCGGACGTGTTTTCCCCCTCTAATATCATCTCCTTTCTATCAGGCTCCCCTCGCGGAGACCAACACCTACTTGGTCAACACACGGTCCGCATGTCTCCCATCAGCACCGCCCGCCTCAACCCAGACGCCCTCACGTTTTGTCTGTCGCCCCCTTCACACTCGGTGCTTATTCCTATCCTCGTCAATAATACCAACCCGGCAAATGTTCGGTACTCTTTCACGCCTTTGTCCTATGTCGAGGGCCAGTCTGGCACTGGTCGCATAGAGTATGTTGAGCTCAGCGCAAAAGACCTCAGAGCGATCAAACAAGCTCGCCTCGAAGGTCTTCAGTCTGATCGCGCTCGTTTCGCTGACGACGACGAGTATGATGACGATGAAGACGAAACACCGTCCTCTGATGCCCAGCTGCAAAAAACTCAGTCTCTGTCCCATATACGCGTGACCAAACCGGGCACTATTCGATTAGAAAGAATACTCGACAGCTCTGGCGTGGCCGCTCGACTTGCCCATGCTCTCGATGTCACAGTCGTCCCGTGTCCTACCGCATACTATACAGACGATTCCATCGGTCAACCAGCCCATGCCGTTCGCTGTCAAGGGGATACCACAGGTGTCGACCTCACCATTGACATCCGCGGGGTGCCACCTCTCAGCCTCCGTTGGTCCAAGTACGCCGATGGGAAAAAGGAAAGCTTCCTCGTTGAAGGTATCGAAGACAGTAACCCGGCATCCCGTTCGTCTGCTGATTCACGGAACATCGTGAGGACATCCTCAAAGGTACCTCAAATACTCAAGGTACCTCTCTCGTTCCCTGTGGAGAATTTGGGGAGAATCACATACGTCTTGGAATCTGTCATTGATGGCATGGGTAACATCGTCCAGCTCGATCAAGGTGTCGCCAGCGAAATTCTTCATCGTGAATCGCCGTTGAACACAAAGACGGCACGTTCGGTGAACATTCTTCGACGCCCTCGTATTTCTTTCCAGAACTGTGGAACTGGAAACCCCGTCTCTTTGCTCAGTGATTCAGACGCACCCTTGTCTGTCCAAGTGACTGATTCGGATCTGTTGGACGCTCCATGGAATATTGGAGTCAAGTTTGACCCAGCGGAGGATAGAAGAAGTAGCAGCAAGTCTACCAAGCCATGGAGAGACTCGTTCCAGACCCACGTATCCTCTCTTACTTTAAATGCTACAGCTGCTGGTGAATACACGATTCTTGGGATCAAGGGCAAGGTGCGAATCTGATTTTCCGGAAAAATACACATGCTCAAATTCCCGCAGTGGTGCGAAGGCGATGTTCTTTATCCGGAGACATGCAAGGTGGTAGAAAAGCCAAAGCCAACGGCCGAGATTGAGTGGAAGCGAATTCATGAATGGTAAGACTCTATGTTTCGTAAACTACCGATCGGCTGACCGCTCCTCATAGCTCTGGAGATACCGGCGTCTCAGCTTCGCTCATATTCCACGGGACTCCTCCCTTCCAGGTGTACTACCGCACGCAACGTGATAAAGAAGAACCACGCGATCTCTTTAAAACTTTTACAAGTTCGCGGGGTGAACTGACATTGCAGCCTGAACATAGCGGTCACTACTATTATACATTCCTTCAACTGAGCGATGCAAACTACAAGAAAGTACAACTCAAGGGCCCCAGCATCGACCAGATAGTTCACCCTTTGGCGGCCGCCGACTTTGTTCCAACGGCCGATTATGGACGATCCAGACGCATCGTAAACAGCTGCTCCGGAAATATGGTTGACATTGAAGTGGACCTTCGGGTGAGTCATTTGTTTGTTTTTTATGCACACTCGCTAAATATCATTTCCAGGGAACGGCGCCGTGGAATCTGGAATTGGATATTGTTGGTCCTCATACTACGGACCGTCTGGACATCCGCGATATAAAATCGTCACCCACGCGTATACAAGTTCCTATTCCATCGGAAATAGACAAGGAAGGTGGAACTTTTGAAGTGGATCTAGGTAAGCTTCAATGAGTCTTGTGGCGTCGCCACTTTCCCACCAATATCATTCGAAAGAGAGCGTCGAGGATGCTTATGGGTGTAAACGTTCCATCTCCGTGCCTGGCATTTCCGTGAATGTCCGCAGAGTAAAGGCATGCTATTGTTTTTAAGCAATTGTGGACGTTCTCAGTGTCTTCTACAGCCCACTGCCAAGTTCTACGTAAAGAATGGTGTTAAACAAGTTACAATACTGGAGGACGATGAGACGGAATTACCCTTGCGACTTACGGGCGATGGGGTACGTCCACTTTTGAATACTGTAAGTATATGGTGCTGATATGTCAACAGCCCTGGACAGTCAAATATCGGCGCACCGAACAGCTCGAATCCGTCCAGACTGCAACCTTACGTTCTCCAAATGACTTCATTCGCGTCAAAACCAAGGGCTCGTACGAACTTCTCGAAGTAGTTAAACTTTTTCCTTGTGAAGTATTACCTTTAACTTTTTTCCGCCAGTTGTCAGATTCACAATGTCCGGGTGTCGTCGATGCGGATGAAAACACATATTTTGTGGATTGGGTTCCCCGTCCGTCTGCCGAACTAGACCCCCAAACGCCATCGACATTTGAGACCTACAATCGTTCCCATATACTTCCGCCGAATTGCCAGGGTTATGATGACCATGTTGATCTTGAATTGAGAGGTACGTGGAAAGAGCTTGAGGGATCGATTTGCCTGTTCACCATTCATCGTAGGTCGTCCTCCTTTCCAAATCATGTACAACATTGCCATGAAGGACGATTCCGGAGCTGGCACGATCGTGTTGGATCAGCCGATTTTTAGCAGCATTCAACCACGAACGCGTTTCCAACTCCATACGACTAGTTCTGGGCGCAAATACTATGAAGTGAAGCAAATTGGGGATGCGGCGTACCCACTCCACAAGCACAAGAGTGCGGTCATTCCACGCTCCGAACGGCTCGTCTTTGAGCAGGAAGTCCTTCCCAAACCCTCTGCCAAGTTTAGGAACAACAATCGCATGTCTTTTTGTCTCAATGACGTCCTTGGTTCTCGGGATACGGTGTCATCGGACGGCACGATCTTGCTCGAGGGTACGCCTCCGTTCCAGTTGCATCTCTCGATCAAGAACCTTGCCGCAAGCAAGATTCAGCACGAGATTGTACAAGTACGCGACAAGGTCTGGAAGTTGGACGTACCATCGTACTCGTTCACGTCCGTTGGGCCTTACCAAGTGACGATCGAAAGCGTGCATGATTCGTCGCGCTGCGAGCAGGCGGAACTCGACCCATTGCAGCGCTCGATCTGGATCGATGTCGCCGAGACGGCGGCTATCGTTCCCATGGACAAAAAGACGGATTTCTGCGTGGGCGATGTGACTCAGTTCCAACTCGAGGGTACACCACCCTGGACGATTGGGTGAGTCGGGTAGACATGACGGTTCGAAACTGTTTGGCTGACGGGCTCTGATAGATACCGAGTCGGTGGGAAATCCTATACGCAGGAAGCGAAAACGTCGCCGTGGTCGATCGTTCAGCATCAGAGTGGGGAGTTCATCGTGAGCTCGGTGGCTCATCAACAAAAGATGTGCAAGGCCGCAGTCGCCAACCTGCGCATGAGCATCCATCCATTACCGTCGGCGCAAGTAGGTCACGGGAGACGCATATATCAAGACATACATGAAGGCATGGTTTTCCCTCGCAAGTAAATCCAGTGCTCACATTTTCGTACACTAGGTGATCAAGCGGAGATCGTGTTCACACTGATCGGTGAACCTCCCTTCACTTTTACTTATCAACGTGCAGAATCTAGCCCCAAGAAAGGAGGCAAGCCTGGAAAAGTCCTAGAGACCCATACCGTTTCTGGCGTTATGGTACATGAATATTCCGTCTTTTCAGCGCTCGAAGGTTGGTTGAACCAGCGCAAGGCATTTCACTCTACTGACGATGATCGAACAGGCACGTGGACAGTGACCTCCATCTCAGATCGGTATTGCCGGTATCCATCACTGCAGGAAGGCCTTGAGGCTTGAACAGCCAAGACACTGAGCTGTTTTCAGAACAACATTTGACTCTTGCATCGTGCATCTTGTAACTCTACATCAAAAATTTAATTCACATTCCACGCTTGCTTGGGGAATCAAAGAAGTGATTTGGATTACAGACCAAAGAGGGTGAAATGAATCTACACCACATGAACAGGTGAAATATGGAACCACTTAGAGACTGGAATATCGGAGTTAGAGTGGGCCAGCCGCGAGCAAAGGCCAAACTCACTTGAAGGATCGATGGGAGCAGGAGGCAACCTCGAGTCAGAGGGAATGGCGACATAGGCAGGATCATTGATATCAGTATGGCCGGGTCCTGGGACTGTGAGATTGCGACTAGTGACAGAGAAAGTTTGCATTAGGGTGAGGACAAAATCGAGCACAACGCACATGGAAAGGTCGTAGGAAGGGGTCTTGGCTGGGGTCTCGCCAACGATGAGGCGGCGCCAGGCCTCGTGACACTCGTGGATGATCTCGGTTGCGTACTTTCTGTTCTTCGCTTCGCCGGAGAACGCAAAGATATTCTCTGGCTTTCCATCGGGAATCTTGTAGATCCTGTACACGACTGTCAACGGAGAGCGGTTGGGACACAGGCGAGTGAAAAGAACCTGAACCACTCGTTGGTAGCCCTGACGAGGCCAGGAAGGTGGCGCTCGACGTCCTCGATGTCGTTGAGCTTTGAGGCGAGGGGGTCGAGGACATCGACGACGATAACTTTCCAGTCCGTCTCGCCCTCGTCGAGCAAGGCCATGATGCCAAGGACCTTGACCTGCTTTATTTGGCCGGTGTAACCGACCTGCTCGCCAATCTCGCAGACATCGAGCGGGTCGTTGTCACCCTTGGCCTTGGTCTCTGCGTGGACGGTGTTCGGGTCCTCCCAGGTCTATTTCGGGGATGAGCGGGCAAGTCACGGAGGGAGGAGAGACGGACCTGGGGGAAGGCACCATAGTTCCAGATGTAGCCATGGTGGGGGAAGCAGTTGCGAACGAAGCGCAAGCGGCCCTTTTTGATGTCCTGTTTGATGGGGTTGAAGGGCTCTTCCTTGGAGATCTCCATTTTAGCATTAGTCCAGCGGGGGACCTCGACGATCATGTTGAGGATGCCATTGTGCTTGTCGGCGAAGAGGGGGATGTCGTGGAAGGATGAGAGGACCTGGCCGTTTCGCTCGATGTACACTCTGTGCTCTGATGATCGGTCGGGGTGATCAGCAGGACATGGAGAGGGAGAAATGAGACGGACCGAGGGTGTTGGGTGCGCCGATGAGACGGGGGGTGTATTCTGGGGGGGCGTGAGCGGGGGGGAGGAGGAGGAGGAGGAGACATACGGGCCATGGGTGCTCTGGACGAGATATGGCGGAGGAAGTGGGAGAGACGAAGCGCTGCCATAAGTAGAGTAGAGAGCTACTTTCACACGGTCACTCTACGTCTGTCTCCAAAAGGACCCGTTCACGTCCAGGCGGAGCAACAACCGCTCCACATGCCGCCGGACCTCTCCGTTCCACTCGCTGCCCCGCCCCCTCATCGTCTGGTTCGCAGTGCTGTTCATCAACACAGATTCACCACCAAACGGCTGCTGCGACGTCGACAGCGACAGCTGCTCGTAGAACGACTCGAGCAGCCCGTGCAGTCCCTGTCCACCGCCCTCAGTGCCGCCCACCTCGGCCGACATCGCCGACACTCACCTTGTTGATCTCAGACACCACCTGCAGGCGCTCCTCCACCATCGCACCCGCCTTGTCCTCTCCCGCCGCGATGCTACCTTCAGACAGCAGAGCCGGAAGCACGTCCCCGCCCCACCGCTCCACCTGTGCCACAAACCGCTCGCAGACCTCGAATATGACCCGGACGATCGCGGCCAGCGTGGAATGCGACAGTAGGCATCCCGCGACGAGGCGCTCCAGATATCTCGTGTGCAGATTCCGAAGCGTCGTAAAATCGACGTACCCTCGCTCGCTGTTCGCCTCCCCTTCCGCGCCCGTCCGTCCACTCGGCGGCTTGTTCAGCAGCCCCTTGAACCGTCTAAACTCCACATCGACAACATCCACCATCACGTACCCCAACAAACTGTCCAGGAACCATCCCATGTTCCGGACGACTCCCCATCCACAGCGAAGCAGCTGTTTTCGCACTTGGAAATCCTCTGTCGTGCCCCCTTCTCCGAGACCCGTCCATCTCCGTCGTGCCCGCTGAGCATTCGACAACGATGCCCAGCATGTATGGATCCGAGTGTGCGTTTTGCGCAGCGATGACAGATAATTGAACAGTGCAGAGTAAATCTGCAGATCCGATGGGTAAAGGAAGAGGTCGAGCGGCCATGTCACGTTGTACGTCAGAACTAGAGGAGTCCCGAGAACGAGGTCGTCAAACGATGGCATCGCTCCAAGATTATTCGTCGACGATGACAACACCTTGTCGCTAAGAGAAGGGAGCAGAGGCCGAACTGGCCCCGAAGGCATCTGAAACTTGAGGTGCAACAGCGACGGGTCGTGTTGAGCCGTCGTCCCGAGCGATGCTCTCAGAAGAGCAAGGTTCAAGTCTTGTTCCCTGATCATAGACGTCCCGCCAGACCGCGTGGTCAGGCGAGAAATTTTGAGGTGTTCTATGTCTCGTATCAGCGCTAGACTGAATTCCCCGTCGCGCAAAAGAAAGTAGTTTGCTCTGCTAAACGTGAGCTCTAATACGGGTCCTCGGCTGCGATGCGCTTACAGCGACACGACGGACTCTTCGACATCCTTGCGCGTGAGGACGTTGAGCCATAGCCATTCGCTGACGTTTGTTCGTATTTGAGACATGATTAGGTTGAATCTGTACTGGTCTTCGGGCAGGACGGTATCTAGTAGACTCGCATGTTGCAAGGCCTGCTCTCGAGGAATCTGATTCTCCCATTTCTTCTTTTTGACGGTTGCGATCGCTCGCCCGACGTAGACGATAGATTCGCGTGACTGTTGGGACACGCACGAGGGCATCGAACCCTCGACGAGTACATAGCTGTCGGACGCCAGTGGATCGACGGATGACAGGGAGCCGTGGACCAAGAACGCAGCGAGCTGTCCACGCCATGTGCGTTGAACGGCGACGGCCAGTGAAGACATGATGTGGGAGATGCGGTGTACGCCCGTCTTTGAACGGGTGAGCAGCATGTCGATCAACGGACCGGGCTGTCGCTGGTCTTGCGATTCGAGCTGTGTCACCAGAGACTCGAGTGCGGCGAGAGGCGCGTCCCATTCAGCAAAGGTAGCACGGACTGCAGCGAGCGGGACAAAGAATCCCTGGCCGACGAGCTCTGGGTCGCGACGGAGGATTTTGGCCTCGGTGTCCACGACGAGACTCTCGTAGTCGTCTTTGAGGATCTGGTTCAGAGTCGCACAGAGCGCGCAGACGTATCTTGAACGGGACCGGGCCAGCGTTGCGCACGCGGACTTGATGTTGCGGTAGCGAAGGGCGATCTGGGCGAGCACCTGGAGACATTGCTCCTCACCGGGATGCAGAAGAGCACGAAAAGCGGGCTGATATGGGGCGAGGAGCGAGGAGGAATGGCCGGCGAGGACAAGCAGGACCTCTGCGATCATTGCGGCTGCGAAAGACTCTGACCAACACAACGACAATGTCTACCCCGATACGACGGCAGCCGGGAAAGCAGATCCACCTCCAGCTCGCCATCGACGACGCTTTCTACGACGGCGACGACCCGCCCTTTCAATTCAGCTCTGCAGACGTTCGTCAGCACGCCGGGCAGGAACACGACCCGACGACGGTGGACGAATCCAACACCTCTGTATCGACGCTGTATCTCGACGGTAGCCCCTGCGACTCCAAGCCGGAGGACTCGTCTGCTCATCCTGTCGTGCACATCGACGTCTCCAAGCCACCGTCGACCCGTGTCTCCGTCGTAGCACAGAATGACGACACCGCTTCCGGACCCACAATGACTGCTTCTTCCTCCCTTCCGGAGGCCCACGTGCCCGCGCTGCTACCTCAAAGCCACAGGCAGTCTCGCTCGACCGGCCCGTCTACCCTCCAGAAGGTGGTGAGCCAGACGCGGCCGCACTTTCTTCCCCCAAAGAATCGGCAAGAGGACCTCAAGCATCTCGCAGATTGGCAGGCTATGATGAAGCAGAGTCAGGCGATAGGTCGCGCGTCCATCACACTCGTATTCATTTGCGCTGATCAGCTTCTACAGAAGCGAAGCGGAAAAAGGCTTTGCAAGAACGCAGGCTGGCTCGCGAACTCCGAATCGAGCAATCCATTCACACATGGGAAGTACAGATAATCCCTGACTGGCATGTCGTGAATCGAGATCCCGGCCTCCGCAAAATGTGGTGGAATGGCATTCCTACGAAATTGCGTGCCTCGATGTGGGAGCGTGCCATAGGCAATTCGTTGACTCTGAGCAAAGGTACGTCAGTTTGATGTCATAGTTTGAACGCGATTCATGAAAGGTTGTCTTTCAGATAATTACCGCAGTTGTCTCGCACGCGCCAAAAGGGCTTTGGCGTCGGATGCCTTTCCTCAAGAGAAACTGCAAGCAATCGAACAAGACATACTTGTCACTCTCCCTTCTCTCCATATCTTCCATCCACAGACTGGCCCTCTCTACCAGGATCTGAAAGATTTGCTTTGCGCATGGGTTGTTTCGCGTGCGGACGAAGGTCTGGGGTATACCCCCGGAACATCAAGGATAGCTGCCATGATCCTCCTCAACATGCCTGCGCCACAAGGTTTCATAGTCATGCGAAATCTACTGGAGAGACATTGTTTGAGGTCGTTTTATGGAGGATCGAACGCAAAAGAAGATGTGAGTCGAAATGACAAGAAATGACACAGTCTGACTGAACTACAGCACTCAGGTAGAAGCATATTATCGGTGAGAACTCTGGGCATGTCACTTTTAGTCGCGTCTTACTTGAGGTAGGATCTTCGACACTCTGCTGGCAGACAGTATGCCCAAGAGTGAGTGATTGTCGTCTTATTCGATGCGCGATATGATTGGAAAGGTGGACCTGAACACAGTGTACTTCAACTTCAAGCAGCACCAGATATCACCAGCTGCGTATCTTCCTAGCTGGTTAATACCGCTATTTCTGGATCATTTACCATTCGAGGCATGCGCTAGACTATGGGACGTGTTGATGCTCGAGGGCGATTCGTTCCTGTTCCGCGCGGCACTTGCTGTTCTCGCCGTATTAGAACCACGATTGTTTTTCCCAGAGCGACGAGAACTCCTTGAACTTCTCAGGTGAGCTGGGATGCTAGTTGAACATTGGCCCGGGGTACTGACTGGATAACTTGTCGTCTTAGAGGAGAAAACAAGGCCGCCATCGAGGTGGCTCAGCGCGAAGGGCGGTCTCTTGATGGTGGAAAATACGAGATATACGGCGTCGATGAAGAGACGCTCTGGGAGCGAATCGAGAGCATGGATGACTGGTGGAAAGAGACGACATGGAGGAGGTTGACCCAACGTGAATTACCGGACATATAGATGTGCCCCGCAAAATCAGTATATGTATTTTTTAACTCTCACTCTACATCATCATCTTCGTCATGTTCTACTGCAGTTTTATAGAGCGCATACAGCTTTCTCCGATTCGTATCTCTTGTGTCCGCAGCGCTCGCGACAGTAAACAGCTTTTGCAATACAGTATCTCGTAACGTGCTTTGAGACATTGGACTGTCAGAACAGGGTACATCTGCGCAGGCATTGGAGAGGATCAAAGGATACTCTGCGCCCGACGTTCGTGATCTCGATGCGGTAAGCAACGGATCAAAGAGCGACTCTTCAAGATGCTTGTACGTCGTGTTCGTTGGCGTGTGGGCGGCGAGGGTTATAAAAGGGGACAATAACGCGATGATGGGGACGGGTGCGGGTGAACCAGAAGCAGACAAGGCCGTTTCAAGCTCTTTTAGATATATTTCTGCTAGATGGAAGGCAAGGCCTGCTGGCACGCGTGGATCGGTGGGACTAGAGCAAGATCAGTCGATTGCAAAAAAACAAAAAAAAAGTCAAAAGTGGGCTTGCCAGAGTGGACCACCCGTATCCGTGAGCATGGTGGTATAGTCCTGAAGAGCGGAAGGGTCCCATTTAGTTCGTATGAGGAGTCTAAAGGACGCGTTCAAAAACCGGCGGACGAGCATGTAATACTTGTCCATGCTTGGAACAAGGTGAGCGGCCGACACTATCAGAGGAAGAACGCATGACATACCGTAGCCGGTCAATTCCATTCCACTCCCTAACGATGGTGATCCAGAACCCCTTGAGAAAGCTCAGCGAAGACGAGACGTTGGTGATCGTCAAGAGAAGCTCGGCCAACTCTTGTGCGAGGTCTTGCTGAACACGAGGTTTGTCGGACATCCAAAAACCTAAAGGAACGTGAAGCGACGGGACATTTGTCGAAATGCGAGGGGACTTGCAGTAGAACAATCCTTTCCATAATTTGGTGATCTCTGTTTCCGAGAGGGCATTGCTGTCGGGATCGGAGAGGAACAAGGCAAGGTGCTTGACTGCCTTGTCCCTTGTCTTTTTATCTGAAAAAGAGTTGGTGAAGATGGCAAGGGAGGGCAAGAGACTTACCAGACGACGCGAGATATTTGCCCAGCGGCGGCGAGGACTCGGCCATGTCTGTTTCTCGTTCGGATCGGATTGCGGAAGTGAAAGTCATCCCTGGTCACGTGCGACGATATGAACTGTCCAGTGTGCACAGTGCCTGCTCCTCCATGGCAGACCGTCGTACTTAGAATTTCGAGCTGTGTGCTGATAAAACTGCTAATCTTCCTAGGCTTGAATCGCTCCGAATTGTTGAGCTTTAAATTTGGAATCTTGTCGCACACAGGCTTATCATGTCCGAAAATCTCGATCACCGTGCAAGTTGATCTTGAATAGCAACCTCGACCGTAGGGAAATGAAGGAGCCCATCACTTGTCACGGTCCGTTTTCTTCTTCTTGTCGTCGCTCATGCTTACGGGTGACGACAGTCCTTGACGTCTCCCTTGGAAGGCCCGCAGAGGGCGTCCAAGTCGCTCTCCAGGTGTATCGCGAAGATGGCAGTATTGGCGTGTTTGATCCTATCGCTCAACGGTGGAGTCCATTTTCTTACATATGTTCCGTCACTGACATTTGGTCCCAGTTCCACTGATGCCGATGGTCGGTGCATGTCGCTGCTCCCCCCGCGCGACTCCGAGGGAGCAAAGCAAGCCCCCCAGCTCCAGATCGCAGCTGGGGTCTACAAGATCGTTTTCAAGCCTGAGGGATATTTTGAAAAGACTGGCAGAAAGTGCTTTTATCCATGGATCGAGGTCGTCCTCCCGCATATATGCTAACTCGACTGCGTGCTAACCGAGGCCATCGTGCAGATTCCCTTCCGGGTCGACAATCCAGAGGAGCACTACCACATTCCGCTGTTGATTAGCCCCTACTCGTTCACAACGTATAGGGGCAGTTAATTGCGTACGACGATGTTATTAAGGTGGCTAGTAGTAGCTCTAACATGATGGTTATTGTACGAGGACTCTCGCGTACTGCACACCCTTGATGTGCACTCCCCGCATCGACGACTTGACGTTCTGGGTGAACAGATCCCGGTTCTTTCGCAGTTCCTCCGCAGCCTCTGCGCTCGCATCAGCGAATACACCAAGTAAAGGGGCCAAGTTTCCTACCCTTATTTAGTGGATCGTCCGCGTTTGGCTCTAGGAATAGGTACTGTAGCCCTACCATGACCGAGTTGAGATTCAACACGGGTTTCCAGTCTTCTCGAAGAATGTTCAAACAAACGTTGCCCTCTAAATCGACGTTGGGATGATATATCTTGGCGACGATCAGTACTCGGACGAGCTGGAAGTGTAGATGCACGCGTACAGTTTGCGTGCACTTGACCTTTGGTGGCTCATGTGGATAGCTATTGTTGATCGTAAACGAGAAAACGAACGCCCCGCCACGATACATTCCTGTGCGCACTGGTATAAGAGGGAAAAGAGAGAAACGTGTCAGCAAACCTTCGTCAGGCGTAATCGTGAGCGTAAAGTTGAGGAGATCGGCTGGGTCGGGGAAATATGTCTTCATCGTCGATGGTAGGTCAAGCTCGGTCAAGTCTGGCATGTTGTTCAGGTTCAGAAGCGGTCCTGGACGACCGAACGGACCTTTCTGGACGCGTATCTGCGCGGCACTGGTCTTTGGCCTCTTCTTGGCCGCCGCGTCCTCGTTCTTCTTCATGCTAAGGATCTGCAGGACGGATCAGCCATCGAACTTGGTGGAAGGAGCGCTGGAGACCTTCAACATGGTACTTGTGGAGATGGTGGGTTGAGGTAGAAATGTGGACGGCACGTGCCGAGAATGCTAGCCCATAGCCTCGATGAGTCGCTGATTGCCCATCACGGATCGATTCGCCCAACATGTCCAACCTGTCAGAGTCCCTCCCCGTCGTCGACCTCGACGTCTTTCTCTCCCTCCACGACGACTCCGACCGAGTCCAGCAAGAGTGCAAAAAGGTGAGCCATACTGCAAGCTCTTGTGCGCTTCCAACTCGACCACATTAGGCTGCCGACGCCCTGATAACGTACGGGGCCGTCCTCGTGCACGATTCTCGCGTATCGGAAGAGGACAACAACACGTTTCTCGATCTCGTCGAGGACTACTTTGCACAGCCGGTCGAGGAGCTCAGAAAGGACGAACGCCCCGAAATTTCATATCAAGTCGGCGTCACGCTCGAAAACACCGAAAAGCCAAAGTGTGCCGTTGATCAGCCCTGTCTCGGTGTCATCGCCCGCCTCGCTCCTGCGGAGAGACCCTTGGACATCTCCGGTCACCATCCGGATCCCAAATGTCGTTTCTTTTGGAAAATGGGCACCCCGCCTCCATATGAGACACAGTTCCCCGCGTTGAATGCACCCAACGTTATTCCTCAAGCCCCTGTCTTCGGGGGCGTCTGGCAGCCCACTATGGAAAAGTGGGGCAAGTACATGAAGGATGCGTAAGGCGATCTCTTCATCCCCTAGTCCACACCTCGCTCACGGCGCTTCTCGTCAAGCGTCGAAAGTGTTGCCGAGATGGTGGCGATCGGCCTCGGACTCCCTCGAGACACTATCAAGGAGGGAGGAAAATATGGGCAAGTGTTCATCCATCTTCTGTCATCGTATGTTGACTCTCCACACAGACCTCATCTACTTGGTCCTACAGCCTCTGATCTCTCTAAATATGGCGAAAAAGATACCATCTTGGCAGGATTTCACACCGATCTCAATTGCCTCACTATACACGGCCGCTCGCGATACCCAGGCCTCCACATCTGGGCACGGAACACCGGAAAGCGCATACCCGTCAGATTTCCGCCAACGGGTCGTTTTCTTCTCGTACAGGCAGGAAAGCAGATCGAGCATCTCACTGGAGGTCTTATCAAGGCTGGCTTCCATGAGGTCGTCGTAAATGCGGCCACCATCGATGTGAGCCTTGTCAAGATGGATGACTTCTTTTGCGCTTGACACCCATTTCAGACCATCGCAAAACGCAAGCTGAGCTATCCCGATCGGCCTCTTATCAGAGTTTCATCGACCTTCTTCTGGCATCTCTCTTCCGATTATGGTCTCTCACCTTTACCGACGTTGGTAGAGCGCGCCAAGTCCCTCGAATCAACGCATGATACGATTTTGTACCCTCCTATGAAGGTAGGAGAACAGGTCCAGAAGTGAGTTGCCTGGTGCTCTTCTCGGACTTTCGACTGAGAAAGTGTTGCAGCGAACTCAAGCACATTGCCCTCATGGCCTGAGGGATTATCTCGGTGGATCTGTGTATGAAGTTGAATTCAAGTATTATTGGTGACTGCGATGAGTAGATGTGATACAGTTACTTTGCACGGGAAAGTGTTGCCCCAAAAACACGAAGAACGCTTTGAAGCTTAACCATCATTTCGTCCCATTCTGCGTGAGGGTCTGAGAGTGCTGTAATAGCCCCACCAGCACCCATAACCCATTCTTCCCGAGACTCGGCGGTTGGCTCCGCAGTCTTTGAGGAGGAAGCTGAAGACGATCGGTTGTACCGATCGTCGTATTTGAAACAGCTCCGAATGGTGACAGACCAGTCTCCGCCACCTCCAACGCACCAATAACCAAAGACACCGGAATAAACGTTCCTTTCCTGATCTTCGAGAGTCTGCAGGATTTCAACGCTGCGCCTCTTGGGCGCCCCGGTCATGCTACCTGTAGAGTACACAGCTTAAACGACGCGAACGAGTGAGGTCATAGAGTCCTACCAGGTGGGAGGCTACGTTTCAGCAACTCCCAACCAAGCGCACCGTTGGCACACCGACTGTCCAGTTTATCCGCACCATCAGCGGGTTTCCCTTGGATGACGCTAACGAGTTGCCAAACGGTCTTGTACTCCTCGACCTTGCAAAAACTGGTTACTTTCACGTTTTCTCCGACGACGTTATGGAGATCGTGGCGTATGAGATCGACGATCATCAAGTTCTCCGCGACTTCTTTCACGCTGCCTCGAAGCGCTTGTTGCGCGACAGCGCGCGTGATACCAGGTCCTTTTCGAACGGTGCCTTTGATGGGACGTAGTTGATACGTTGATCCAGGTGGGCGAGAAAAAGAAAGAAAGCGCTCCGGAGACGAGGCGAGCAATGTTGTAGGATGTAACCGAAGATATCCAGCGTGGGGGGCTGGGTTCAGTTGGCGGAGATGTTTGTAACGCTCCCACGACGAAGAGTGCCGGAAAGTGTCGTGGATGACGGTATCTTTCAAGACGACCTTCGTATTGGCTGTTAGGCATAGCTCGTAGGAATTTCCCGCGTAAAGATACTCTTTTGCGATGTTGATCCGCGAAATATATAGATCCATGTCTGGTAAAGTGACAGTTGTCGAACTAGGGGGCACTGCGGTTGAAGGGGCGATATTATACGAGTGGTTAGAATAGTCCAGCCTGGTGGATTTGAGTTTCGCCATGGTTTCGGCGAGCCATTTTTCGTCACTTTCTATGATAGATTGGATATAAATCATGTCCGTCTTGTTGTCGAGAACGATGCTACGTTCCACAAATACTAGGTTTACATCCGGATGACGCTTTTCGGAAGGAGTCGCCGTGGAGGGCACGCCAAGTGGTATAACACCAAGCTCGTAAGATAAGTAGCCGATTAAACCTCCCCAGAAGGGTGAATCGACTGAACCATTGCAGGCTTTGTGTTCGCTCATGAAGGAAGACAGCCACGACCAGATGTCGTGTGATTCTAGATGAATGCGGAAAGCTGAGTTGTCTGTGTGAAGTGATAGGTGGTTATCGCCGATAGAATAGGTGATACGAGGAGCGGACAAGCGGGGGCAACCGATGATAGTATATCGTCCAGGTTGAGCGAGAGATTCGAGCATCACAAACGGTGACGTTTCATTCGTTGCGCCAAAATGCTCGCAGATAGCCACTGTATCCACACCTGGGAGATACAAAGTGGACGTACGAACCGATCTAGAAGACGAGGGATGGGTGGAAGCAAGAAGGGGGTGTGGATTTGGCCAGGGTATGCCGAACCGTGCGGCAGACGTGGAGTCCCACAAGTGGGGACGGCGGCCACGTGAAGCGTTCCAGGAGCGAGTCAAACGCCAAAAGTTTTTCATCACTTCGATTCCCCCGCCTCGGGTAAGAACGGATTCGGGGTGATATTGAACGGCCCAGAAAGGACGTTCAACATGTTTCAGACCCATGACCGTTTTTTCAATCCCAACATCATCGGAAGTCCACGCAAGCACTTCCAGATCTTCCGCCCCACTGAGCTGGACATGGAGGGAGTGATAACGAACAGCTTCAACGGTGCCGACACCTTTGAATATGTCTGTTCCTGTATGGGCCACGACGGAGACTTGACCATGCTTCACCACCGGTAGCCTCTTGATCTTTGCACCATATTCGATGGCCAGGCTTTGTAGCCCAAGACATACACCAAAGATGGGTATCAGATGGCGTTCATCGAGTTTCCACAGATGTTTGACGACTCCGATATCCGCATCTATGTCGGGAGATCCGGGACCGGGACCTACGATGATTGCACTGAAATACCGGAGGAAGGGTAGCAGTTCTGATAGGGCTAGTTGGTCGTTTTTGATTATGTGGATCTGGCACGACGGCGCAGCAGCACGACAAAGAGATGCAAGGCTGAGATAGGTTTGAGTTGGGTCGCATTAAAAAATCAAGACGAGACTCACTTGAACGTGAAAGAGTCGTACGAATCCACGAGAAGGATTCGGTCGGGTACGGGGGACATGACTGGTCGAGAAGAGAGGGAGTGGACTGGCACCGAGCTTGCGGCCAGGATCACATGGAGGAGGGAACAAGAGCCGAGTCGCGTTACGTGACTATCAAAGATTTTTTATCATTGAATGTCCCAAGTAGAGACCACTCCGAATCAGTGCTATCCGCTAACCTCGCTTCATATGTCTGTACCACATCTGCAAACCGTCTGAAATGAAATTGGCGGTCGGTAGAGGTTAGCGACTTACAGCAGTTTACGTGCGCTAAACGCACATTTTTCATTGGTGGAGATGTGGATATGCCTACGGCATGACCGCGAAGATCGCTTGTAGCAGCGTGGAAAGCTGATAAGGTATCCATATCTCAAGATCAAAGAGATAAGAATCGCCAATGAATTGATAGTGTATCGTGGTACAAAGCTACATCCAATTATTATATGTACGCATGAAATGTCTCTTTGTCGGCGAAAGAATTCATGTAGTACTCTTGGTATGCATCTAAACATGTTGCACTAGAGAGTTCGACCTCTGGGATGTGGGTGTTAAACACAGGTAGAAGCTCCAATGCATGTGCCACCTCTGTCACTGGCACGACTGCAAACCATTTTGAGGCACCCTCCGTATCATCAGCACGATGGCGCTGCACTCTATACAACTCCACCCCATCCTGTGTGTTATCTGGGCCACCGACAACAGTCAAAAATTCGACATAAAGCAGAGGAGTTGGCACAAGGTGTTATGATCGTATATTTCTCCTTCTCTTTCTTTCTCCCTCATGCTGGTTCAAACTCTCGACCAGACACTTTTGGTATTTTATTCCCACACCAAGGTGGACGAGACTTGTCTCTATCTTATCATGTAACTGCTTACATTCGCAGTCTAGATGCCGGCACTTGCTGCATCACATGCCTAAAGGGCTAGACCCTTATCTCTTTTTTTATGATGTCATTCCTCATGCCCCATGTCTAGACTCTCACCAGCCAATGGCACATTATGCTCATGTATCAACCTATGGCATATGTTCCTCTTATCTTTATGGACTATACTATTTATGGTATTTACACAAACATGTACATATGTTGTGCATGATATATAAACCCCAACGTCTCAGAGCTGCACCCCAGCTTTGAAGACTTGGAGATTTCCTCTTTCTGTACTCTGGACAAAGTGTCCTTTCAGCTCATCTTGATAGGGACAAGCCCTACTATTTGTTATCTCTCTTGATAGGCCTGTGGTCTACTATTTGTTGAGGTTGTGGTGTGATCCACTGGGATCCTGGTTGCACTCCTCCTCTCCCTCGATTGGCTAGACTGCACCTATTGGTGGTCTCCCAACTCTACGGCTAGATGTTACGATCCGCGTATACCCCTACTCTTTTCCCTTCACTCTTACCCTAGTTACCCTACAGACATTGCTCTTGCTGTTCGAGTCCCGCTTGAGCCACTTCATTATCCCCCCTTTTTTCCTTATCTTCGCTTACCTATTTAGCGTGACTCATCCGCAGTATCTGCAGTTGTATTGCTACCGTTATCTCTGACTCGTTCCCCTTCTTTGCGATTCCATCACATTCTATAGTCGAGTCATCCCTTTTACGCTCCGCTTTATTCTCTCTTGACTTGCATATATAAACCCCTCGATACCCTCAATGTATTCCCCAAGTTAGACCTACCCGAATCTACCTTGTTCATCGATTCCTCTCGGGCCCCCCCCCCTAGTCCTCACCTTGCTACTGAATAGGCGTTCCCCTCGTCCCCCTCGTCGTCGCTCCCCCATAGCGACTCCTTCGTCCCTGCGTCACGACATACGTTGACCAGGTCAATAGTTCACGACATACCATTGAGGCTGAGGATAGCGGATCGCCCATCTATCAAACCCTTGCCACGTCAGCTGAATAGCGACGTTAACATCCCCTCGCCTCTCGTCACTCGGGTCTACGCCTGAGCGTAACAAAAAGTCTAACTTGCTCTTCACTGGGCAAGCCTCACCTTAGCCCACCATTCATCCCTATCGCCCCTCGAACCCTAGACCCTCTCTAGGCCCTCGTCACTATCGCGAACCCTCACCATCTCCCTCGGAACACTCCTCGGCCTCACAAGAAGAGGTACCCACTGACGACGATATCGTCGTATCCCCAGAAGATCACAAAGATCTTACCCTCACCCACGCCCTCTCGTCCTCGTTGGTGATCCCATGAGCCCCCACACCCCCATCGCCCACACCGATCAGTAGATCGAACCCCTTCGCCCCACCATCACCCATGTCCCACACAACCCCCACCTCATCATTGGTAAAACCAACCGAACTTCGCCTCGGAGTCCCCGAAGACTTCGATGGATCCTACGAGCGTGCCATGCCCTGGTACTACTCCGTCATGGCCTACCTCATCGTCAATGGGGAGGTCTACAACACCGACCAGAAAAAAGGTTGCCTACGCCCTTTCCTTCATGAAGAAAGGGCCAGCACTCACTTGGGCCGACACCTATCGGCGAAAGGCTATAGACGCCGCCACCTTCGGAACTCTTGATGAGTTCACCAAAGCGTTCAAGGTCTCCTTCGAACGACACAACGTCTCGGATAACGCCATTCACTGGCTATCCACCCATCACTGCACGGCCTCGAAAGGCCAACCCCTCGCCACTGCCCTCAACATCTATATCGCGGACTTCCGCAACCACGTCGCCAACTCTGGCATCAAAGATGAGAACGTCCTCATCAACTTCTTTGCCAATGGCATCCCCGCCCCTCTCATGAAGCGAATCTTCGCTATGGACACTCCCCCCACCACCATTGACTCCTGGTACGACAAAGCCGTACACTTCCAAACCCAATGGGAACGCGCCCAGGCCATCTCAGGCAAAAACCCAAAGACCGAGTACAGGTCTTACTCAAATCCCACCCCTCGCCCCAAAGACCCTAACGCCATGGACGTTGACGCGGTCACCACCCCTCGCCCCCCCAAAC
The DNA here is from genome assembly GCA_038090275.1 of Austroboletus novae-zelandiae. Taxonomy (NCBI): domain Eukaryota; kingdom Fungi; phylum Basidiomycota; class Agaricomycetes; order Boletales; family Boletaceae; genus Austroboletus; species Austroboletus novae-zelandiae. The sequence goes on along the minus strand of JBBPML010000061.1, from coordinate 11,359 downwards.
TCACCGACGAAGAGCGACAATGCTTCAGAGAAGGCCGCTGCTTATGCTGCCGAAAGAAAGGCCACAATTCTAAGGCCTGCCCCACCTACACCTCCCCTCCCACCCCTCGCACCTCCCGCATTGAAGAAGTCAAAGAAGAAGACGAATCGGTGCTCGGACTAAACAACATCACCGCCCTTCCGGGTTTTTAGACGGAGGACCTCGTTCGACGCAAGGTTCCTCCTCCCCCTTCCCTAAACGTATGCATGTAAAAGTATCTACCCTGCCTGGAACAATGAAACTCCCCGTTCAAATCATCATCCCATCGCATACATTTAAAGTCGTCGACACCACTGCCCTGATCGATTCTGGAGCTGATATTGTTATGCTCAGGCGTAGACCCGAGGGACGAGGGGGCGAGGGGACGTTAACGTTGCTATTCAGCTGACGTGGCAGGGGTTTGATAGACGGGCGATCCGCTATCCTCAGCCTCAACGGTATGTCGTGAGCTGTTGACCTGGTCAACGTATGTTGTGACGCAGGGACGAAGGAGTCGCTATGGAGGAGCGACGACGAGAGGGACGAGGAGAACGCCTTCTTGGTAGCAAGGCGAGGACAAGGGGGCCCGAGAGGGATCGATGAACAAGGTAGATTCGGGTAGGTCTAACTTGGGGAATACATTGAGGGTATCGAAGAGTTTAAATATGTGAGTCTGGGGAGAATGAAGCGGAGCGTAAACGAGATGACTCGACGATAGAATGCGATGGAATCGTGAAGAAGGGAGACGAGTCAGAGATAACAATAATAGTACACCTGCGGATACTGCGGATGAGTCACGCTAAATAGGTAAGCGATGATAGGGAAAAGGAAGAGTAATAAAGTGGCTCAAGCGGGACTCGAACAGCGAGAGCAATGTCTATAGGGAAACTAGAGTAAGAGCGAAGGGAAAAGAGTAGGGGTATAAGTGAATCGTAACAGATATCTCCTGCATCGATTGGAACTTCATGCGAAAGCACAAACTCCCCACCACCCATCTCCCCTGCCCCCTCAATGTCCGCAGCGTTACCCAAGACCCCACTGTTCAAGGAGGAGTCAAATTCTCTACAGAACTCTTTGTTCATATTGAAGGCCTCGCTCACAAAGTAACCTTCTTTATCATGAACTGCGGGACGACCAATGTAATCCTCGGCCTCCCCTGGCTCAAAGCCACCAACCCCTCCATCGACTGGTCTAAACAGACCATCTCTATCGCCGAGTCGACTGACCAGTCGAAACTCCTCCTCTCCCTTCACTCCGCCGACACCAAACGCCACAACTCTTACTTCCGCTCCCTCCTCCCTAACAACTCCCCCGAAATCCGACATGTCAACGTCGCCCCCGACCACCGACACCTCCCCAGCTTCCTCAAAGATGAGTCCATTGAGGAATTCAATACTGTCCCTGTTACGATTCGTTTATACCCCTACTCTTTTCCCTTCACTCTTACTCTAGTTTCCCTACAGACATTGCTCTCGCTATTCGAGTCCCGCTTGAGCCACTTCTTTATTCCCCTTTTTCTCTTATCGTCACTTACCTATTTAGCGTGACTCATCCGCAGTATCCGCAGCTGTACTAATACCGTTATCTCTGACTCACTTCCCTTCTTCGCGACTCCATCGCATTCTATAGTCGAGTCATCTCTTTTACGCTCCGCTTTATTCTTCTCAGACTCGCATATATAAACCTCTCGATACCCTCGATGTATTCCCCAAGTTAGACCTACCCGAATCTACCTTGATCATCGATTCCTCTCGGGCCCCCTAGTCCCTGCCTTACCGTCAAGAAGGCATCCCCTTCGTCCCTCGTCGTCGTTCCTCCATAACGACTCCTTCGTCCCTGTGTCACAACATACGTTGACCAGGTCAACAGCTCATGACATACCATTGAGGCTGAGGATAGCGGATCGCCCGTCTATCAACCCTTGCCACGTCAGCTGAATAGCGACGTTAACGTCCCCTTGCCCCCTCGTCCCTCGGGTCTACGCCTGAGCATAACAGTCCCCATCCCCTATGCCACTGTAAACAGAGTCTTTCGCGGAGACTCTCGCTTCGTCATCTCCGGACCTGCCAATCTCATCGGCAAGGTCAACACCTCCACCGAACTCGCTGCCAACGCCGAGAAAACAAAACCAAAACAGGTTTTGCCCTCTGAGTACTCAGACTATGCCTCAGTCTTTTCCAAAGAGGCCACCGAACACGTGCCCCCCTCTCGCCCCTATGACCACGAGATCAATCTCGATACCTCCTTCACCCCCAAAATCGGAAAGGTATACCCCTTGTCCTCTGATGAACGAAAAGCTACCGAAATGTTCATTGAAGAGAACCTCGCCGCTGGGAAAATCCACCCCTCCAAATCCCCCCAAGCCTCCCTGTTCTTCTTTGTCAAGAAGAAGGATGGTGGTCTCCGTCCTTGCCAAGACTACCGGTACCTGAACGAACATACAGTTCGGGACGCCTACCCCCTCCCCCTCATCTCAGACCTCATCGACAAACTCAAAGACGCCAAGCTTTTTACTAAGTTTGACGTCCGATGGGGCTACAACAACGTCCGAATCAAAGACGGACACCAATGGAAGGCCGCCTTTGTCACTCACAAAGGCCTCTTCGAACCCACGGTTATGTTCTTCGGACTAACTGTTACGATTCGCGTATACCCCTACTCTTTTCCCTTCACCTTTACCCTAGTTTCCCTACAGACACTGCTCTCGCTGTTCGAGTCCCGCTTGAGCCACTTTATTACTCTTTCTTTTCCTTATCATCGCTTACCTATTTAGCATGACTCATCCACAGTATCCGCAGTTGTACTGATACCGCTATCTCTGACTCACTTCCCTTCTTCGCGGTTCCATCGCATTCTATAGTCGAGTCATCCCTTTACGCTCCACTTCATTCTCTCCTGACTCGCGTATATAAACTCCTCGATATCCTTGATGTATTCCCCAAGTTAGACCTACCCGAATCTACCTTGACCATCGATTCCTCTCGGGCCCCCCTTTATCCTCGCCCTACTACCAAGTAGGCGTTTCCCTCATCCCTCTTGTCGCCACTCCCCCATAGCGACTCCTTCGTCCCTGCGTCACAACATACGTTGACCAGGTCAACAGCTCACGACATACCGTTGAGGCTGAGGATAGCGGATCGCCCGTCTATCAACCCTTGCCACGTCAGCTGAATAGCGACGTTAACGTCCCCTCGCCCCTCGTCACTCGGGTCTACGCCTGAGCATAACACTAACCAACTCCCCCGCAACCTTTCAGCGGTTCATGAACGACTCGTTCCGAGATATGATCGCTGAAGGTTGGCTCGTCGTCTATATGGACGACCTCCTCGTCTACTCCCCCACCGAAGAACTCCACGTCAAACGTACCCGACATGTTCTCCAACGCATGCAGGAACTCGACCTGCACCTCAAACTCGAGAAATGTCGCTTCGGGGTGACCGAAGTCGACTACCTTGGAATGATCGTGAAACCCGGTCAACTCGCCATGGACCCTGTCAAGCTCGACGGGATTGCATCCTGGCCCACCCCCAAAAAGCTCAAGGATGTTCGATCATTCCTAGGCTTTGCCAACTTCTACCGCCGGTTCATTCTGGACTACTCCTCCATCGCTTGCCCCTTGATTGACCTAACCAAGAAAGACACCCCTTGAGAATGGTCCCCCCTCTGCACTGCAGCCTTCACCCGGCTGAAACATCTCTTCATGAAGGAACCAGTCCTTCAACTCCCCGACACCTCCGCCCCTTTCGCCATCGCCACCGACGCCTCCAAGTACGCATCCGGCGGCATCCTCCTCCAAACCGACACCAATGGCGATTGGCATCCATGCTCCTACATCTCGCAGTCCTTTAGCCCGGCTGAGAGAAATTACAATATCTATGATCGTGAACTCCTCGCGATCATCTGCGCCCTTCGATCCTGGAGGCAATACCTATATGGCTCCCCCCACCCTGTCCAGGTCTTCACAGACCACAAAAACCTCACATACTTCCGCTCCGCCCAAAATCTCAATCGTCGTCAAGCCCGCTGGCTCCTTGACCTCACGGATTATGACCTAAAACTCTCCCATGTTCCCGGTAAATCCCTTGCCGGCCCCGATGCCCTCTCTCGCCGCCCTGACCTCGTCTTCGACGAAGACGACAACTTCAGAGTGACCCTCCTTCCCCAATCCCTCTTTATCAACCTCATTGACACTACCTTCTCTGAACGCATCTCGGACGCTTCCAAATGGGACGTGGTCGTCCAGGACTTCCTCCAACTCCTCCCTAATTCAGACAGCGCCGCCGACATCGCCCTCCCCCTCCCCTTCCGCAAACGCATCGCCAACTGGCGCTACGACAACGGCGTCCTCACCTTCCAAGGACGAACTTACATCCCCGCTGATGAATCCCTCCGTCATGCCGTTTTACAACGATGCCACGACCACGAAACAGCCGGCCACCCCGGCTACCTTAAAACTCGCCAACTTGTTTCCTCCAAATTCTATTGGCCAGGCCTCGCTCAATACGTCCGCAAATATGTCGAAGGTTGCGCCGTTTGCCAACAAAACAAGGCGAACACACACCCCACCTCCCCCCCCCTCCTCCCCATCAAATTCTCCTGCACTCGCCTCTTCCAACAGGTCTCCTGCGACCTCATCACCGACCTCCCTCTCTCCGACGGCTATGATTCCTTACTGGTCATAGTAGACCATGGGCTTACTAAGGGGGTGATTCTTTGCCCTACCAAGAAAACCATCACCGCCGAAGGAATCGCCAATTTCTTCTTCCTCACAGTATATCGCCACTTTGGCCTCTATGACAAGATCATCTCCGATCGCGGCCCCCAATTCGCCTCAGCTTTCGCCAAGGAGCTCTCCAGACTCCTTGGATATTCCCTCGCCCTCTCCACCGCCTACCACCCCCAAACTGACAGTGAAACCGAACGAGTCAACCAGGAGATCAAAATGTATCTCCGCATCTTCTGCGGGAGCAACCCATCCTCCTGGGCCGACCTAATCCCACACGCCGAGTTTGCCCACAACCACCGCCCTCACTCCGTCACAGGACAATCACCGTTCTATCTCATGATGGGATACGAACTCCAGGCACTTCCAGAAATCTTCGCCCAGTCGAAGATTCCCGCCCTCGAAGAGCGCCTCAGCTCCCTCACTGCCGCCCGCAATGAAGCCCTTGCTGCCCACGAACTCGCCAGACAAACTATGGCCGCCCGCTCTAAGAAATCCTTTACCCCCTTTGCCAAGGGCGACCAAGTCTGGCTAGAAGCCAGGAACCTCAAACGCCTTGTCGTCAACCCCAAATTCGCATCAAAACGCGAAGGCCCCTTTACTATCACCGACGTCCTCTCCCCCCTGACGTACAAACTCCACCTCCCTCGTACCTGGAAGATACATCCCATCTTCCACGCCTCCCTCTTATCGCCCTATCGCGAAAACCGCGTACACGGCCCCAACTTCCCGACACCCCCACCTGATCTAATCGATGGCCAAGAAGAGTACGAGATCGAGAAGATCATCAAACACCGCGGGTCCCCGACGGCCCGACAATACCTGATCCAATGGAAAGGGTACTCCGTCGAAGAAGATTCCTGGGAACCCGAACGGAACCTATGGAACTCCACAGATATCCTGAATGGATATAAACAACGTCACGGCCTCCCCCTCCCTCAAACCATTTCCATCATATCCGCCATGTCCTTTCCCACCACCCCCACCTCCGACATCGTCGAAACCGGCTGGTCTTCCACCGCCAATGCCCAGGACCAGCTAGACCCCACTTACGAACCCCCCATCTCCCCCTCTGTCCCCTCCGACGACGTCTGGGCTAGATACACCTGGTCCTCCCCCGCTTCCCCCGTCCCCCTCATTGACAGACTCTCCAGTCGTCATGCCCTGGTTAATCACCCCCCGTTGTCCTTCCCCACCCACCCCTTCCCCCTCGACCAAGATCTGGTCGACGCTACGGTCTACCAACTGCGCCGCCTCCCCCTCTCTCGCGCCCTTCTGGACACCATGGAGCCGAACTCCACCTTCACCCACCTCTACAAAACCTTCCTTTCTATGTTGCGTATCCTCCTCACCACCTCCGCCCCCACTGCCTCTGCCGAAACGGCCGCGTATCGATCCCACCTCGCCCACGTCCTCAAAACTCTGGAGAATCACATCGTCCAGACCATGTATCAATGCGACATGCTGGCCTTTGTCGCAGAAGTGGACTCACATCTCCGCTACCCCTCCCCATCCACCTTCGTTACCGCACCAGAGTCTCCCCCCATCTCAGCGTCGTCCTCCCCCCTCAATGAGACCGAACTACAGGTCCTCTCCCGCTTCGACCACCCACGAGCCCCATCCCCCCGTCCCCACGCCGCTCTTCAATGCTTCCACTGCCATACGGTTGGGCATATCCATATCAACTGTCCTCGCTACCAGTGTAACAAATGCAAAGAGCATGCCCCGGGCCACCAACGATTCTCTTGCCCCTCGTGGCCTCGTCGCTCCCCTGTCCTCCCCCCCTCATCCTCGTCGGGCTCTTCCTCTCAGGAATCCTATCATAGGGCCCCACGTCGTCTTCCATTCTCCCGAGCACGACGCTCTCCTGTCGCTAGACGACCCGCCCGCTCACCCTCTCCTGACATGGACCCATTCGTCTCTATGGAGGCGGACTTCAATGACGCCAGCTCTGTGTTACGATTCGCTTATACCCCTACTCTTTTCCCTTCACTCTTACACTAGTTCCCCTACAGACATTGCTCTCACTGTTCGAGTCCCGCTTGAGCCACTTTATTATCCCTTCTTTTCTCTTATCTTCGCTTACCTATTTAGCGTGACTCATCCGCAGTTGTATCGCTACTGTTATCTCTGACTCGTTCCCCTTCTTCGTGATTCCATCGCATTCTGTAGTCGAGTCATCCCTTTTATGCTCCACTTCATTCTCTCTTGACTCATCTATATAAACCTCTCGATACCCTCGATGTATTCCCCAAGTTAGACCTACCCGAATCTACCTTGTTCATCGATTCCTCTCGGGCCCCCTTGTCCTCGCCTTGCTACCAAGTAGGCATTCTCCTCGTCCCCCTTGTCGTCGCTCCCCCATAGCGACTCCTTCGTCCCTGTGTCACAACATACGTTGACCAGGTCAACAGCTCACGACATACCGTTGAGGCTGAGGATAGCGGATCGCCCATCTATCAACCCTTGCCACGTCAGCTGAATAGCGACGTTAATGTCCCCTCACCCCTCGTCACTCGGGTCTACGCCTGAGCGTAACACTCTGGCTATGGCGATTTCTAGTCTTCGTCATGGACTTGACCCTTAACCGGGGGGTAATGTTACGATCCGCGTATACCCCTACTCTTTTCCCTTCACTCTTACCCTAGTTACCCTACAGACATTGCTCTCGCTGTTCGAGTCCCACTTGAGCCACTTCATTATCCCCCCTTTTTTCCTTATCTTCGCTTACCTATTTAGCGTGACTCATCCGCAGTATCCGCAGTTGTATTGCTACCGTTATCTCTGACTCGTTCCCCTTCTTCGCGATTCCATCACATTCTATAGTCGAGTCATCTCTTTTACGCTCCGCTTTATTCTCTCTTGACTCGCATATATAAACCCCTCGATACCCTCGATGTATTCCCCAAGTTAGACCTACCCGAATCTACCTTGTTCATCGATTCCTCTCAGGCCCCCCCCCCTAGTCCTCGCCTTGCTACTGAATAGGCGTTCCCCTCGTCCCCCTTGTCGTCGCTCCCCCATAGCGACTCCTTCGTCCCTGCGTCACAACATACATTGACCAGGTCAACAGCTCACGACATACCATTGAGGCTGAGGATAGCGGATTGCCCGTCTATCAAACCCTTGCCACGTCAGCTGAATAGTGACGTTAACGTCCCCTCGCCCCTCGTCACTCGGGTCTACACCTGAGCGTAACACTAGAAGAGTTGTTTCACAAGGTATGGGGGCAGTTCCTTGCTGGCCTTTGGGGAAAAGACAGCTTTTACACGGGCCACATCTGGAGGACCAATCATTGTCAGAACAAGTGGAATCAGCAAATCAGAAACTTACTGAGTAAATTATCTGCGTTGGCTCGAGATAGTAAAACAGTGTCGCAGATACCAAACGGATGTTCCAGAGAAGGCGGGTAGGCCTGGACCACCTGGCTCTTCGTAATATAGCGAGATCGAAATGAAGAGTGTTTCTGAATCCGAAATTTGTTCCACATTGCAATTTTGCCATTGAGGGGAGTCCATGTATTTGAGGGGCTGCCTCCAGATGCAAGATGGACATACTCCATGATATAATGCCTCACATATGGCAAGTTGTACAGGTCTTGCATCTCTCCAACCAATAAAGCCATGCGGTCAGATTTGATGGTCACGTGGAAAGTGACAATCTTATCCGCTGACAGGAATCCATGGGGGTTCCCAAAGTAGTTGTGAAATGGACAAGGACCCTTGAATGATATCTCTTCATCAGGAGCAATGTGTGACACAAAAGAAAGCATTAGATCAATGGTAGATACTTGGTGGTCCTCTGTCACGATAATCTGTTCGAGGGGGGCAGATGCAAGCCATAGAATGTGGTAGAGGTCAAAGTGGCGAATTGATTCCTTTTGATTGAGAATGGCTAGGATCTGTTCAGTGAATGTGTTTGCATTTCGGCTGGTCCGTTCAAAGGGAATCTTGCAATGGGTGATGAGCAACCACTCTGAAACATTGGCGGTATATTGGATGAGACTACCATTGTCGAGGATGTTGTGGGCAAAGCTTTGGAAGAGCTCCAGTTTAGGAATGTTAAACTCCGATATTACCCCATTGGCCCCCTTGTGTGCTTCAGCATCGATGATAGCTTGATGTGTGGCATGAAACTCATGCAAAGCATTTACCATGGAGGTGATGGAGACATCAGTGTGCGTTGGACTCTGTGCCCTGTAGATGCATTCAACAATGGAGTGAATACAATAAACAAATAGTGGTGTGACCCGAGGCGTTGAGTTTGCAACCATTGCAACAATTGTTTGTTGAATGTCATGATGTTCCCGCCCGGTCATTTGTTTGACGTGGCTAATGCCAGTTGAAAAGTGCCGAATGCCAACACATTTGTGTTGGGTCTTGAAATGAGAATTGAGGATGCAAGTACTGGTGGCTTCCTTGCACCAAGCGAGAACGTGGTCAAAAAAGAACTTGTGGCACGTATGCAGGATCTCGGTGATGAGAAAGATTGCTGGATCAGCAAACCTCCAATTCCGCCAGAAAGGAAGATGGACTCCGAGTAACTTTATCGTCTTCGCCTTCCTCTGGAAGGCAGCAAGGTCCCATGGGTCAACCACCTGGCAGAGGTCCTCTATTTGCTTGAGTGTGTCGCTCCCAGCATGAGGGTGTGGCGTTGCATCGCCAAACTCAGTGAGAATGGCTGTTGTAACTGGAGAGGCATTTTTGGTGACACATGTAATGAGTTGTTGTTCTGGTAGATCTGCAATATATGTGATGAGGGGTGTGTAGCATGAGCAAATATACCTGAGGGCATTGGTCATTAGAGATCCGTTCAGAGCACACTCCTTGAGCGACTTAAATACAATGTCCATGCATCAGTGGAAGAGGCAGGCAGTAAGGAGTGTTCGGAAATCAGGATGAACATCGAAGTGTGGCATAGAAATGAAAGCGACGCATCACCAGGCATGTGAAGTGGCTTGCATCCGGATGTCCAACTGGATATTGCCAATTGTAAGGAAAACCAGGTGCATCTCTAATCCCCCAGTGTTACGATCTGCGTATACCCCTACTCTTTTCTCTTCACTCTTACTCTATGTTACGCTCAGGCGTAGACCCGAGTGACAAAGGGCGAGGGGACGTTAACGTCGCTATTCAGCTGACGTGGCAAGGGTTGATAGACAGGCGATCCGCTATCCTCAGCCTCAACGGTATGTCGTGAGCTGTTGACCTGGTCAACGTATGTTGTGACGCAGGGACGAAGGAGTCGCTATGGAGGAGCGACGACGAGGGTGACGAGGGGAATGCCTTCTTGGTAGCAAGGCGAGGACAAGGGGGCCCGAGAGGAATCGATGATCAAGGTAGATTCGGGTAGGTCTAACTTGGGGAATACATCGAGGGTATCGAGAGGTTTATATACGCGAGTCTGAGAAGAATAAAGTGGAGCGTAAAAGAGATGATTCGACTATAGAATGCGATGGAATCGCGAAGAAGGAGAACGAGTCAGAGATAACGGTATCAGTACAGCTGCGGATACTGCGGATGAGTCACGCTAAATAGGTAAGTGACGATAAGAGAAAAAGGGGAATAAAGAAGTGGCTCAAGCGGGACTCGAACAGCGAGAGCAGTGTCTGTAGGGAAACTAGAGTAAGAGTGAAGGGAAAAGAGTAGGGTATAAGCGAATCGTAACACTCTAGTTCCCCTACAGACATTGCTCTCGCTGTTCGAGTCCCGCTTGAGCCACTTTATTATCCCCCTTTCTCTCTTATCTTCGCTTACCTATTTAGCGTGACTCATCCGCAGTATCCGCAGTTGTACTGATACCACTATCTCTGACTCACTTCCCTTCTTCATGATTCCATCACATTCTATAGTCGAGTCATCCCTTTTACGCTCCACTTTATTCTCTCTTGACTCGCGTATATAAACCCCTCGATACCCTCGATGTATTCCCCAAGTTAGACCTACCCGAATCTACCTTGATCATCGATTCCCCTCGGGTCCCCCAGTCCTCACCTTACTGTTGAGTAGGCACTCCCTTCGTCCCCTCATCGTCGCATCACCAAGCGACTCCCTTCGTCCCTGCGTCACAACATACATTGACCAGGTCAACAGCTCACAACATATCATTGAGGCTGAGGATAACGGATCGCCCATCTATCAAACCCCTGCCATGTCAGCTGAATAGCGACGTTAACGTCCCCTTGTCCCTCGTCACTCGGGTCTACGCCTGAGCGTAACACCCAGTGTGTCTTGTCACAGGGGTCTTGTCGGACGCAAGAATTATTGGGATGATCGTAGAGCCCACTGGGAGCTGTTCCTGGTAAACCATTAGTGTGTATACATGAGATAAGTCATCGTCGACTCTACCTGAATATGGAATGCTTGATTTCCAGTAAAGAGCTCACCATACTCCCTTTCTGTCTTGTTCATAACAATATGTGGATCGAACGTCATGTAGTTTGTGAAGACAGGGTTGGACAAGAGATCTTCTACAACATCTTTAGCGTCTTGCTGTTACGATTCACTTATACCCCTACTCTTTTCCCTTCGCTCTTACTCTAGTTTCCCTATAGACATTGCTCTCGCTGTTCGAGTCCCGCTTGAGCCACTTTATTACTCTTCCTTTTCCCTATCATCG